>JAWUZG010001040.1:0-275972 GCA_036785705.1 Acanthornis magna
AATTCCCAAATTTTTTACCTTCCTGAGGGCCTCGATTTGTGCTGGCTCAGCGTTTTTGCTCTGCTCTGCCTCCTCCCGAAATTCCCGAAATCTTTCCCGAAATTCCTCCAATTCTTCCTCCACTTCTTCCTTTTCCAACTTGGCTTGGAGCAACCTGGAAATTAAACAAAAAAAAATTTAAAAAAAAATTCCAAAAAAATTCCAGAATTATCCCAAAAAAAAATCCCAAAAATCCAAAAAAATTCCCCCAAAATTCCAAAATTATCCCCAAAAAATCCCAAAAATTCCACAAAATTCCATAAAATTTCCCAAAAATCCATTTAAAAATCTGTAAAAAAACCCAAAAAATCCCCACAGAAATCCTCCAAAAATCCCAAAATAATCCCAAAAAATCCACCCAAAAAATCCACAAAAATCCCCAAAAAAGCCCCAAAAATTTTTAAAAAACCCGCCAAAAATAAAAAAAAATCCCCCCCAAAATTCCCCAAAAATCCCAAAAAAGAAAAAAAAAATTCCCCCAAAATTCCACCCAAAAGCAAAAAAAATCCCAAAATATCCCAAAAATACCTCAAAAAATCCACAAAATAATCCCAAAAAAATCCACAAAAAATCCACAAAAAAAAATCCCAAAAAGACCACAAAAAATCCCCAAAATACCCAAAAAAATCCACAAAAAATCCCCAAAAAATCCACAAAAAACCCACAAAAATTCCACAAAAAATCCACAAAAAAGCCCCAAAAATTAAAAAAAAAACCAAACAATTTTTAAAAAAATCTCCCCCAAAATTCCCCCAAAAATCCCAAAAAATAAAAAAAATTAATTCCCCCAAAATTCCACCAAAAAGCCAAAAAAACCCCCTAAAATATCCCAAAAATACCCCGAAAAATCCACAAAATAATCCCAAAAAAATCCACAAAAAATCCACAAAAAAAAATCCCAAAAAGACCACAAAAAATCCCCAAAATGACCCAAAAAATCCACAAAAAAATCCCCAAAAAATCCAAAAAATCCACAAAAAAACCCCAAAAATTTTAAAAAAAAACAAACAATTTTTAAAAAAATCTCCCCAAAATTCCCCAAAAATCCCAAAAAATAAAAAAAATAAATTCCCCCAAAATTCCACCAAAAAGCAAAAAAAAAATCCCCAAAATATCCCAAAAATACCCCAAAAAATCCACAAAATAATCCCAAAAAATCCACAAAAAAATCCACAAAAAATTCCCAAAAAAATCCTCAAAAAATTCCACAAAAAAATTTTTAAAAATTCCTCCCAAAAAATTTCTCAAGAAATAAAAAGAAATTTCAAAAATACCCAAAAAATCGCCAAAAAATTCCCTGAAAAATCCCAAAAATCCCAAAAAATAAAAAAAGAAATTCTGCCCAAAAATTTAAAAAAAAATTTTTTAAAATCCAAAAAATTCCAGAAAAATAATTATTAAAAAAATAAAAAAATTCATGAAAATTCACGAAAAAATTGGGAGAAAAACGCCCAAAAATCCTCAAAAATTCTCAAAAATTCATGAAAATTCCCAAAAAATTTTGGAAAAATTCTGGAAAAATTCCAAAAACTTCCCGAATTTTTAACTTTTTAATTTTCCCTATTTTGATTCACTCCTGGCAGATCTTCCTGAGTTTTTTTGGGATTGGAAAGTTCCAGAAAATTCCCAGGAAAATAAAAAAAAATCCAGAAAAATCCCCAAAAAATCCCAGGAAAAAAAAAAAGGAAAGCTCAGAAAATTTAAAAAAAAAATTTAAAAATTGAAGAAAAATCACAGAAAAATTACCAAAAATCACCGAAAATTGCCAAAAAATTGTAGAATTTCCCAGAAAATTCCTGAAAAATCTCCCAAAAATCTCAGAAAACTCAGAAAAACCCACCCAGAAAATTCCAAAAAAATCTAAGAAAAGAATCTCGGAAAAGCTTAAAAAACTCCACAAAAATTTTCTTGCATTTTTCAAAATAAATCAGAGAAAAATCAGAGAAAATCACAGAAAAAAATGGCAGAAAAATCCTCAAAATCGCCAAAAATCACCAAAAATCACCAAAAAATCATAAAAATTCCCAGAAAATTCCGGAAAATTTTGGAAAACTCAGAAAATTCTCGAAATTGAAAAAAAAAAAAAACACTTCTCCCAATCATAGAAAAAAATCACAAAAAATTGCACAAAAATCAAGAAAAATCCCAGAAAAATCCAAAAAAAATCCCAGAAAATCCCAGAAAAATCGCGGAAAAATCGCGGAAAAATCGCGGAAAAATTCCAGAAAATTCCGGAAAATTCTGGAAAATTCCCAATTTTGATTTTTCCTGATTTCACTCACTCCTGGCGGGCGTTCTGGAGCTCCTCACGGTTTTGGGGCTGGAAAATCTCAGAAAAATCCCAGAAAATTCTGGAAAAGTCACAAAATTCTAGGAAAAAAAATTTTTTATTTAAAAAAATTTCAGACAAAAATTACGAAAAATCCAAAAAAATCCCAGAAAATCCCAGAAAATCGCGGAAAAATCAAGAAAAATCCAAAAAAATCCCCAAAAATTGAAAAAAAACCATAAAAAATCCCAGGAAAAAACCCTAAAAATTCCAGAAAATTCGGGAAAATTCCCAATTTTGGATTTTCCTGATTTCACTCACTCCTGCGGCAGTTCCGGAGCTCCTCGCGGTTTTGGGGCTGAAAATCTCACAAAAATTCCCCCAAGTGCTGGAAAAATCCCAGAAATATCCCCAAAAATCCCAGAAAAAATCCCAGAAAAATCCAGAAAATTCCAGAAAAAAAACCCCAAGAAAACTCAGAAAATTCTTCAAAAATTCCTCAAAAATCACAGAAATTCACAGAAAAATCCAGAAAATCGCAGAAAAATCACCAAAAATCGCCAAAAATCGCCAAAAAATCGTCAAAATTCCCAGAAAATTCTGGAAAACTCAGAAAATTCCAGAATTTTTTTTTTTAAATCCTCCTCACAAAAATTCAGAGAAAAAATCACAGAAAAATGCCCCAAAAATTTTTAAAAATCACAGAAAATGGCAGGAAAATGGCAGAAAAATGGCACAAAATTTATAGAAATTCCCAGAAAATTCTGGAAAATTCTGAAAACTCTGGAAATTGAAAAAAACCAAAAAACACTTCTCCCAATCATAGAAAAAAATCACAAAAAATTGCACAAAAATCAAGAAAAATCCAAGAAAAATCCCAGAAAAATCACCAAAAATCACCAAAAATTGCCAACAATTTGTAGAAATTCCCGGAAAATTCCTGAAAAATCTCCCCAAAACTTCCAGAAAATTCGGGAAAATTCCCAATTTTGATTTTTCCTGATTTCACTCACTCCTGGCGGCTGTTCCGGAGCTCCTCGCGGTTTTGGGGCTGGAAAATCTCAGAAAAAATCCCAGAAAAAATATCAGAAAAATAGCAGAAAAATCCCAGAAAAATCCCAGAAAAAATATCAGAAAAATAGCAGAAAAATCCCAGAAAAATCCCAGAAAAATCCCAGGAAAATGCCAGAAAAAAAACCCCAAGAAAACTCAGAAAATTCTTCCAAAATTCCCCAAAAATCGAAGAAAAATCACGGAAATTCACAGAAAAATCACAAAAAATCCAGAAAAATCCCCAAAAATCGCCAAAAATTGCCAAAAAATCGTCAAAATTCCCAGAAAAATTCTGGAAAACTCAGAAAATTCCAGAAATTTTTTTTTTAAATCCTCCTCACAAAAATTCAGAGAAAAATCACAGAAAAATGCCCCAAAATTTTTAAAAATCACAGAAAATGGCAGGAAAATGGCAGAAAAATGGCACAAAATTTATAGAAATTCCAGAAATTCTGGAAAATTCTGAAAACTCTGGAAATTTGAAAAAAACCAAAAAACACTTCTCCCAATCATAGAAAAAAATCGCAAAAAATCGCAGAAAAATCAAGAAAAATCCCAGAAAAATCCCAAAAAATCCCAGAAAAATCGCGGAAAAATCGCGGAAAAATTCCCAAAAATCCCAGAAAATTCGGGAAAATTCCAATTTGGATTTTTCCTGATTTCACTCACTCCTGGCAGCTGTTCCTGAGCTGCTCGCGGTTTTGGGGCTGGAAAATCTCAGAAAAATCCCCGAAAATTCTGGAAAAATCCAGAAAAAAAGTACAAAATTCCAGGAAAATCTGAGAAAAATCCGAGAAAAATCTGAGAAAAATTGAAAAAAGTCCCAGAAAATCCCAGAAAATTTGTAAAAAAAAAAAAAAAACAGAAAATCCCAGGAAAATCTCCAGGAGAACTCAGAAAATTCCAGAAAACTTTCAAAAATTCCGCCCAAAAATCATAGAAAAATCAGAGAAATTCCCAAGAAAATCACAGAAAAATCCCCAAAAATCCCAGAAAAAAAAATAAAAATCCAGAAAATTCTGGAAAATTCTGGAAAAAGTCAGAAAATTCCACAAAATTATTTTTTTATTTAAAAAATTTCAGAAAAAAATTACAAAAAATCCCAGAAAAATCCCCAAAAAATCCCAGAAAATCCCAGAAAAATCGCGGAAAAATCGCGGAAAAATTCCCAAAAATCCCAGAAAATTCGGGAAAATTCCCAATTTGGATTTTCCTGATTTCACTCACTCCTGGCGGCTGTTCCGGAGCTCCTCGCGGTTTTGGGGCCGGAAAATCTCAGAAAAATCCCATAAAATTCTGGAAAAATCCCAGAAAAATCCCAGAAAATTTCCAGGAAAATCTGAGAAAATTCCCAGGAAAATTCCAGAAAAAAAATCTCAGGAAAACTCAGAAAATTCTTCAAAAATTCCTCAAAAATCGAAGAAAAATCACAGAAATTCACAGAAAAATGGCAGGAAAATCCCAGAAAAATCACCAAAAAATCACCAAAAATCGTCAAAATTCCCAGAAAATTCTGGAAAATTCTGGAAAACTCAGAAAACTCTGGAAATTTGAAAAAAAACCAAAAAACACTTCTCCCAAACGTAGAAAAAAATCGCAAAAAATCGCAGAAAAATCAAGAAAAATCCCAGAAAAATCCCCAAAAAATCCCAGAAAATCGCGGAAAAATCGCGGAAAAATTCCCAAAAATCCCAGAAAATTCGGGAAAATTCCCAATTTGGATTTTTCCTGATTTCACTCACTCCTGGCGGCTGTTCCGGAGCTCCTCGCGGTTTTTCTGAGCTGCCTGGCGCCACTCGCGAGCCTCCTCGCTGCTCTCGTCGAGCTCCTGCCGAAGCTTGCGCTGCTCCGCTGCCAATCGCTGCCGCTCCGACTCCAGCGCCGATTTCTCCTGGAAAATTCCAAAAATTCCAAAAAAATTCACACAAAATTCACACAAAATTCACATAAAATGTCACAGCTTTTTTCCCATTTTTTTCTGATTTTTTTTCCATTTTTTTCTGATTTTTTCCTGGTTTTTTTCTCATTTTTTCGCAATTTTTTCCCATTTTTTCCTGATTTTTCTGATTTTTTTCCCCATTTTTTCCCATTCTTTCCTGATTTTTTCCCACTTTTTCCTGATTTTTTCCCATTTTTTCCCATTTTTTTCCTGGTTTTTCTCTCTTTCAAAGAGATTTTTCCCATTTTTCCCCAATCGCTGCCGCTCCGACTCCAGCACCGATTTCTCCCTGAAAATTCCCAAAAATTCCAAAAAAATTCCCCAAAAATTCACATAAAATGTCACAGTTTTTTTTCCCATTTTTTTCTGATTTTTTTCCCATTTTTTTCTGATTTTTTTCCTTTTTTTTTCTGATTTTTCCTGTTTTTTTTCCGATTTTTTCGTGATTTTTTTTTACATTTTTCCTCTTTTTTTCCCCATTTTTTCCTGATTTTTTTCTCATTTATTCCTGGTTCTTTTCCCTATTTTTCCTCTCTCAAAGAGATTTTTTCCCATTTTTTCCCCAATAGCTGCCGCTCCGACTCCAGTGCCGATTCTCCTGGAAAATTCCCAAAAATTCCAAAAAAATTGCTTTTCCAAAATTTCACAGTTTTTCCCCAGTTTGAAGGGGTTTTTTCCCATTTTTTCCTGATTTTTCCCCATTTTTTCCTCATTTTTTCCTGTTTTTTCTGATTTTTTCACAATTTTTTTTACATTTTTCCTCACTTTTTTCCTGTTTTTTTCCTGATTTTTTCCTTTTTTTTCTGATTTTTTCCCTTTTTTTCCCTGCTTTTTCCAGTTTTTTCCCATTTTCCCCCTGATTTTTTCCGATTTTTTCCTGATTTTTTTTCACATTTTTCCTCATTTTTTCCCTGTTTTTTTCCTGATTTTTTTCTCATTTCTTCCTGATTCTTTCCCATTTTTTCCTGATTTTTTTTCTCATTTTTTCCCATTTTTTCCTGACTTTTTTCCCATTTTTCCTGATATTTTCCCTTTTTTTCCCCTGTTTTTTTCCCTGTTTTTTCCCACTTTTTCCGGATTTTTTTTCCCCATTTTTTCCTGTTTTTTTCCCGTTTTTTCCTGTTTCTTTTCCCATTTTTTCTGATTTTTTTCCTGGTTTTTTTCCCATTTTTTTCTGATTTTTTTCCTGTTTTTTTCCCATTTTTTCGCGATTTTTTTTACATTTTTCCTCACTTTTTTCCTGTTTTTTTCCTGATTTTTTCTCATTTCTTCCTGATTCTTTCCCTGTTTTTTCTCACTTTTTTCCAGTTTTGCCTATTTTTTTCCTGATTTTTTCCTGTTTTTTTACCATTTTTTCCCTTTTTTTTTTCCTGCTTGTTCCCTGATTTTTTCCCCTTTTTTCTGTTTTTTCCCATTTTTTCCCATTTTTTCCCATTTTTTTCCTGATTTTTTCCCAGTTTTTCCCATTTTTTTCTAGTTTTTTCCTCTCTCAAAGAGATTTTTCCCATTTTTCCCCAATCGCTGCCGCTCCGACTCCAGCGCCGATTTCTCCTGGAAAATTCCCAAAAATTGCCAAAAATTCCCAAAAAATTCACACAAAAATGCTTTCCCAAAATTTGGCAGTTTTTCCCCAGTTCCGATGGTTTTTTCCTGTTTTTTTCCTGGTTTTTTTTTTATTTTTCCCCATTTTTTCCCAGTTTTTGCCTGATTTTTTCCCCTTTTTTTCCCTGATTTTTCCCCATTTTTTGTCCATTTTTTCCCAGGTGTTTTCCCATTTTTTCCTGAATTTTTTTTCTCATTTTTTTCCCATTTTCCCCCTGTTTTTTTCCCTTTTTTTTCCCACGTTTTTTCCCTTTTCTATCCAGTTTTTTCCCATTTTTTCCTGATTTTTCCCCATTTTCCCTCCATTTTTTTGGAGCTCATTCTGGAGGAGAACACTGTCCCCAAATCCATTTTAGGCTCCCCGAATTTTGGGATTTTTGGGATCCTGACCCCAAATCCCAAATCCTGATCCCAAAAAAATCTCAAATCCCAAAAAAATCCCAAACTTTCGCCATTTTTTCCATCTCATTCTGGAACCGCCCGACAAAATTTGGAGCCAAATTGACCCCAAAATCCAATCCTAAATCCCAAAATTTTGGGATTTTTTTGACACCGACCCTAAATCCCAAAAAATCCCAAAAATCCAAAAAAAATCCCAAAAAATCTGAAACTTTCGCCATCTTTTCCATCTCGTTTTGGAACCGCCTGAGAGAATTTGGAGCAGAACCGACCCCAAAATCCAAACCTAAATCCAATCCTAAACCCCAAAATTTTGGGATTTTTTTGACACCAACCCTAAATCCCAAAAAATCCCAAAAAATCCCAAGAAATCCAAAAAATCCCAAAAATTCCAAACTTCTGCCATCTTTTCCAGATCATTTTGGGACAACCTGACAGAATTTGAAGCAGAACCGACCCCAAAATCCAATCCTAAATCACAAAAATTTGGGATTTTTTTGATCTTGATCCCAAATAAATCTGAAATCCCAAAAATTCCCAAAAAATCCAAAATCCCAACCTGGGCCACCTTTTCCATCTCATTCCGGAGCTTTTCCAGGTCCCCGAGACACAAATTTGGAGCAGAACCGACCCCCAAAATCTGAACCTAAATCCCAAAATTTTGGGATTTTTTTGATCCCGACCCCAAATCCCAAATCCCAAATCCCAAATAAATCCCAAATTTCAAATCCCAAATTCCAAAAAATCCCAAATCCCAAACCTTCGCCATCTTTTCCGTTTCCATCTCTTCCACTTTGGAGCCAAACGCTGACCCCAAAATCCGATCCTAAATCCTAAAATTTTGGGATTTTTTTGACAGCAACCCTAAATCCCAAAAAATCCCAAAAAATCCCAAAAAAATCCCAAAAAATCTCCAACCTGGGCCACCTTTTCCAGCTCATTCCGGAGCTTTTCCAGGTCCCCGAGACACAAATTTGGAGCAGAACCGACCCCAAAATCTGAACCTAAATCCCAAAATTTGGGATTTTTTTGATCCCGACCCAAATCCCAAATCCTAAATCCCAAATCCCAAATAAATCCCAAATCCCAAATTCCAAAAAATCGCAAATCCCAACTCTCCGCCATCTTTTCCGTTTCCATCTCTTCCACTTTGGAGCCAAACGCTGACCCCAAAATCCAATCCTAAATCCCAAAATTTTGGGATTTTTTTGACAGCAACCCTAAATCCCAAAAAATCCCAAAAAATCCCAAAAAAATCTCAAAAAATCTCCAACCCGGGCCATCTTTTCCATCTCGTTCCAGAGCTTTTCCAGGTCCCCGAGACACAAATTTGGAGCAGAACTGACCCCAAAATGAGATCGTAAACCCCAAAATTTTGGGGTTTTTTTGACACTGATCCTAAAAATTCCCAAAATTCCCAAAAAAATCCCAACCTGGGCCATTTTCTCCATGTCGTTGCGGATCTTCCGCAGCTCTCCCTGGCTGAGCTGGCGCATTTTCTCCATCTCGCGGTCGTGCGCTGCCACCTCGGCCTTGAGAGCTCCCTTGAGAGCCAAGAGCTCCCAATCCACAAATCCCTGACCCCAAAATCCCAAAATCCCAAATTCCAAATCCCAAATAATCCCAAATCCAAATTCCAAATCCTAAATGCCAAATTCCTAACCCCAAAATCCCAAATCCCAATTTCAAAAAAAATCCCTAAAAAATCCCAAACCTTCGCCATCTTTTCTGTTTCCATCTCTTCCACTTTGGAGCCAAACGCTGACCCCAAATCCATTTTCGGGTCCCCAAATTTTGGGATTTTTGGGATCCTGACCCCAAATCCCAAATCCTGATCCCAAAAAAATCTCAAAACCAAAAATTCCCAAACTTTCGCCATCTTTTCCATCTTGTTCTGGAGCGCCTGAGAGAATTTGGAGCAGAACCGACCCCAAACTGAGATCGTAAACCCCAAAATTTTGGGGTTTTTTTGACACCGACCCCAAATAAAACCCAAAAATTCCCAAAATTCCCAAAAAATCCCAACCTGGGCCATTTTGTCCATGTCACTGCGGATCTTCCGCAGCTCTCCCTGGCTGAGCTGGCGCATTTTCTCCATCTCGCGGTCGTGCGCTGCCACCTCGGCCTTGAGAGCTCCCTTGAGAGCCGAGAGCTCCCAATCCACAAATCCCTGACCCCAAAATCCCAAAATCCCAAATTCCAAATCCCAAATAATCCCAAATCTCAAATCCAAAATCCCAAATCCCAATCCCAAATAAATTCCAAAAAATCCTAAAAAATCCCAAACCTTCGCCATCTTTTCCGTTTCCATCTCTTCCACTTTGGAGCCAAACGCTGACCCCAAAATCCGATCCTAAATCCTAAAATTTTGGGATTTTTGGATTCTGACCCCAAATCCCAAATCCTGATCCCAAATTCCAAACTAATCCCAAATTCCAAGTCCCAAATCCCAAATAAATCCCCAAAAATCCGAAACTTTCGCCATCTTTTCCATCTCGTTCTGGAAGCGCCTGACAGAATTTGGAGCAGAACCGACCCCAAAATGCGATCGTAAATCCCAAAATTTTGGGATTTTTTTTGGATCCTCACCCCAAACCCAAAAAATTCCCAAAAAATCCCAACCTGGGCCATTTTGTCCATGTCACTGCGGATCTTCCGCAGCTCTCCCTGGCTGAGCTGGCGCATTTTCTCCATCTCGCGGTCGTGCGCTGCCACCTCGGCCTTGAGAGCTCCCTTGAGAGCCGAGAGCTCCCAATCCACAAATCCCTGACCCCAAAATCCCAAAATCCCAAATCCCAATCCCAAAAAAAATCCCCAAATTCCAAATCCTAAATCCCAAATTCTAAATCCCAAATCCCAAATTCCTGACCCCAAAATCCCGAAATTCCAAATCCCAAATCCCAAACCTTTGCCATTTTTTCCATTTCCATCTCTTCCACTTTGGAGCCAAACGCTGACTCCAAATCCATTTTAGGCTCCCCGAATTTTGGGATTTTTGGATCCTGACCCAAATCCTGATTCCAAATCCCAAATCTCAAATAAATCCAAAATCCCAAATGGCAAATCCTGATCCCAAATCCCAAATCCCAAATCCCAAATCTCTGCCATTTTTTCCATCTCATTCCGGAACCGCCCGACAAAACTTGGAGCCAAATTGACCCCAAAATCCAATCCTAAATCCCAAAATTTCGGGATCTTTTTCGATCCTGACCCCAAATCCTAACCTCAAATCCCAAATAATTCCAAATAAATCCCAAAAATCCCAAACTTCCGCCATCTTTTCCAGCTCATTCCGGATGTTTTCCAGGTCCCCGAGACACAAATTTGGAGCAGAACTGACCCCAAAATGAGATCGTAAACCCCAAAATTTTGGGATTTTTTTTGGATCCTCACCCCAAATCCCAAAAATTCCCAAAAAATCCCAACCTGGGCCATTTTGTCCATGTCACTGCGGATCTTCCGCAGCTCTCCTGGCTGAGCTGGTGCATTTTCTCCATCTCGCGGTCGTGCGCTGCCACCTCGCCTTGAGAGCTCCCTTGAGAGCCGAGAGCTCCCAATCCACAAATCCCTGACCCCAAAATCCCAAATCCCAAATCCCAAATCCCAATCCCAAAGAAATCCCAAATCCCAAATCCTAAATCCCAAATTCCTGACCCCAAAATCCCAAAATTCCAAATCCCAAATCCCAAACCTTCGCCATCTTTTCCATTTCTATCTCTTCCACTTTGGGAGCCAAACGCTGACCCCAAAATCCGATCCTAAATCCCAAAATTTTGGGATTTTTGGGATTGTGACCCCAAATCCCAAATCCTGATCCAAATCCCAAACTAATCCCAAATTCCAAATCCCGAATCCCGAAAAATCCCAAACTTTCGCCATCTTTTCCATCTCGTTCTGGAAGCGCCTGACAGAATTTGGAGCCGAACCGACCCCAAAATCTGATCCTAAATCCCAAAATTTTGGGATTTTTTTTGACAGCGACCCCAAAATTCCCAAAAAATCCCAACCTGGGCCATTTTGTCCATGTCACTGCGGATCTTCCGCAGCTCTCCCTGGCTGAGCTGGCGCATTTTCTCCATCTCGCGGTCGTGCGCTGCCACCTCGGCCTTGAGAGCTCCCTTGAGAGCCGAGAGCTCCCAATCCACAAATCCCTGACCCCAAAATCCCAAAATCCCAAATCCCAAACAATCCCAAATCCCAAATCCTAAATCCCAAATCCCTGACCCCAAATCCCAAAATCCCAAAATCCCAAATCCTAAATCCCAAATCCCTGACCCCAAAATCCCAAATCCAAATCCCAAATAATCCCAAATGTCAAATCCCAAATGCCAAATCCCAAATCAAACTGAAATTCCAAACCTCCACCTTTTTTTTCGTCTCATTCTGGAACTGCCTGAGAGAATTTGGAGCAGAACCAACCCCAAAATCCAATTCTAAACCCAATCCTAAATCCAAAACTTTGGGATTTTTTTGACACCAACCCTAAATCCCAAAAAATCCCAAAAATCCCAAAAAATCTCAACCTGGGCCATCTTCTCCATCTCATTCCGGAGCTTTTCCAGGTCCCCGAGACACAAATTTGGAGCAGAACCGACCCCAAAATCTCATCCTAAATCCCAAAATTTTGGGATTTTTTTGACACCGACCCCAAATAAAACCCAAAAATTCCCAAATTCCCCAAAAATCCCAACCTGGGCCATTTTCTCCATGTCACTGCGGATCTTCCGCAGCTCTCCCTGGCTGAGCTGGCGCATTTTCTCCATCTCGCGGTCGTGCGCTGCCACCTCGGCCTTGAGAGCTCCCTTGAGAGCCGAGAGCTCCCAAACCACAAATCCCTGACCCCAAAATCCCAAATCCCAAATCCCAATCCCAAAAAAAATCCCCAAATTCCAAATCCTAAATCCCAAATTCCTGACCCCAAAATCCCAAAATTCCAAATCCAAATCCCAAACCTTTGCCATTTTTTCCATTTCCATCTCTTCCACTTTGGAGCCAAACGCTGACCCCAAAATCCGATCCTAAACCCCAAAATTTTGGGATTTTTTCGACAGCAACCCTAAATCCCAAAAAATCCCAAAAAAATCCCAAAAAACTCCAACCTGGGCCATCTTTTCTAGCTCATTCCGGAGCTTTTTCCAGGTCCCCGAGACACAAATTTGGAGCAGAACTGACCCCAAAATGAGATCGTAAACCCCAAAATTTTGGGATTTTTTTGACACCGACCCCAAAATTCCCAAAAAATCCCAACCTGGGCCATTTTGTCCATGTCACTGCGGATCTTCCGCAGCTCTCCCTGGCTGAGCTGGCGCATTTTCTCCATCTCGCGGTCGTGCGCTGCCACCTCGGCCTTGAGAGCTCCCTTGAGAGCCGAGAGCTCCCAAACCACAAATCCCTGACCCCAAAATCCAAATCCCAAATCCCAAATCCCAAACAATCCCAAATCCCAAATTCCAAATCCTAAATCCCAAATTCCTGACCCCAAAATCCCAAAATTCCAAATCCCAAATCCCAAACCTTTGCCATTTTTTCCATTTCCATCTCTTCCACTTTGGAGCCAAACGCTGACCCCAAAATCCGATCCTAAATCCTAAAATTTTGGGATTTTTGGGATTCTGACCCCAAATCCCAAATTCTGATCCCAAATAAATCCCCAAATTCCAAATAAATCCCAAAAAATCTCAAACTTTCGCCATCTTTTCCATCTCATTTTGGAACCACCTGAGCGAATTTGGAGCAGAACCGACCCCAAAATCTCATCCTAAACCCCAAAATTTTGGGATTTTTTTGGGTCCCAATCCCAAAAATTCCCAAAATTCCCAAAAATCCCAACCTGGGCCATTTTCTCCATGTCGTTGCGGATCTTCCGCAGCTCTCCCTGGCTGAGCTGGCGCATTTTCTCCATCTCGCGGTCGTGCGCTGCCACCTCGGCTTGAGGGACCCCAAACCCCCAAATCCAAATCCCAAATCCAAATCCAAATAATCCCAAATCCCAAATCCTAAATCCCAAATCCCAATCCCAAATAAATTCCAAAAAATCCTAAAAAATCCCAAACCTTCGCCATCTTTTCCGTTTCCATCCCTTCCACTTTGGAGCCAAACGCTGACCCCAAAATCCGATCCTAAATCCCAAAATTTTGGGATTTTTGGGATTCTGACCCCAAATCCCAAATCCTGATCCCAAATTCCAAACTAATCCCAATTCCAAGTCCCAATCCCAAATAAATCCCCAAAAATCCGAAACTTTCGCCATCTTTTCCATCTCGTTCTGGAAGTGCCTGACAGAATTTGGAGCAGAAACCGACCCCAAAATATCATCCTAAATCACAAAATTTTGGGATTTTTTTGACACCGACCCCAAATAAACCCAAAAATTCCCAAAATTCCCAAAAAAACCCAACCTGGGCCATTTTGTCCATGTCACTGCGGATCTTCCGCAGCTCTCCCTGGCTGAGCTGGCGCATTTTCTCCATCTCGCGGTCGTGCGCTGCCACCTCGGCCTTGAGGGCTCCCTTGAGAGCCGAGAGCTCCCAATCCACAAATCCCTGACCCCAAAATCCCAAAATCCAAATCCCAAATCCCAAATAATCCCAAATCTCAAATCCAAAATCCCAAATCCAATCCCAAATAAATTCCAAAAAATCCTAAAAAATCCCAAACCTTCGCCATCTTTTCCGTTTCCATCCCTTCCACTTTGGAGCCAAACGCTGACCCCAAATCCATTTTCGGGTCCCCAAATTTTGGGATTTTTGGGATTCTGACCCCAAATCCCAAATCCTGATCCCAAAAAAATCTCAAAACCAAAAATTCCCAAACTTTCGCCATCTTTTCCATCTCGTTCTGGAACCGCCTGAGAGAATTTGGAGCAGAACCGACCCTAAAATCTAATCCTAAATCCCAAAATTTTGGGATTTTTTTGACACTGACCCCAAATAAAACCCAAAAATTCCCAAAATTCCCAAAAAATCCCAACCTGGGCCATTTTCTCCATGTCACTGCGGATCTTCCGCAGCTCTCCCTGGCTGAGCTGGCGCATTTTCTCCATCTCGCGGTCGTGCGCTGCCACCTCGGCCTTGAGAGCTCCCTTGAGAGCCGAGAGCTCCCAATCCACAAATCCCTGACCCCAAAATCCCAAAATCCCAAATCCCAAATCCCAAATAATCCCAAATCTCAAATCCAAAATCCCAAATCCCAATCCCAAATAAATTCCAAAAAATCCTAAAAAATCCCAAACCTTCGCCATCTTTTCCGTTTCCATCCCTTCCACTTTGGAGCCAAACGCTGACCCCAAATCCATTTTCGGGTCCCCAAATTTTGGGATTTTTGGGATTCTGACCCCAAATCCCAAATCCTGATCCCAAAAAAATCTCAAAACCAAAAAATCCGAAACTTTCGCCATCTTTTCCATCTCGTTCTGGAACCGCCTGAGAGAATTTGGAGCAGAACCCACCCCAAAATCCAAACCTAAATCACAAAATTTTGGGATTTTTTTGACACCGACCCCAAATAAAACCCAAAAAATCCCCAAAAAATCCCAAAAAATCCCAAAAAATCTCCAACCTGGGCCATCTTCTCCATCTCATTCCGGAGCTTTTCCAGGTCCCCGAGACACAAATTTGGAGCAGAACTGACCCCAAAATGAGATCGTAAACCCCAAAATTTTGGGATTTTTTTGACACTGATCCTAAAAATTCCCAAAATTCCCAAAAAATCCCAACCTGGGCCATTTTGTCCATGTCACTGCGGATCTTCCGCAGCTCTCCCTGGCTGAGCTGGCGCATTTTCTCCATCTCGCGGTCGTGCGCTGCCACCTCGGCCTTGAGAGCTCCCTTGAGAGCCAAGAGCTCGCGCTCGCGCAGACGAAGCTGATCCTGCAGGAGGAGATGCTCCTGGGGAGGGGAAAATGTTTGGGATTTTTTTTGAATTTTGGGGATTTTTTTGGGATTTTTTTTGGGGATTTTTTGGGGATTTTTTTTAGGGGTTTTTGGGGATTTTTTGGGATTTTTTAGGGTTTTTTTAGGATTTTTTGGGGTTTTTTATGATTTTTTTTATTTTTTAGGATTTTTTTGGGGATTTTT
Source organism: Acanthornis magna (assembly GCA_036785705.1). Lineage (NCBI taxonomy): Eukaryota > Metazoa > Chordata > Aves > Passeriformes > Acanthizidae > Acanthornis > Acanthornis magna. Next base: position 15,377 of record JAWUZG010001040.1, read on the forward strand.
TTTTTTATTTTTTGGGATTTTTGGGGGATTTTTTAGCGCTTTTTTAGGATTTTTGGGGGGGGATTTTCTTGGGGAATTTTTAGGGTTTTTTTTGGTTTTTTAGGGATTTTTTTGGGGATTTTTTAGGGTTTTTTGGGGATTTTTTTTGATTTTTTAGGGGTTTGGTACGGTTTTTTGGGATTTTTTTAGGTTTTTTTTGGGATTTCTTTGGGATTTTTTAGTTTTTTTTGGGGGGGGGATTTTTTAGGGTTTTTTGGGGATTTCTTATGATTTTTCGGGGAATTTTTTGGATTTTTTAGGGTTTTTTTTAGGGTTTTTTTGGGAATTTTTGGGGTTTCTTGGGGATTTTTTGGGATTTTTTTGGTTTTTTTGGGGATTTTTTTAGGGTTTTTTGGGGATTTTTTTGGGGATTTTTTGGGGTTTTTTTTTAGGGTTTTTGGGGGATTTTTTAGAATTTTTGGGGGATTTTTTTTTTAGGTTTTTTGCGGATTTTTTTGGGATTTTTTTAGAATTTTTTAGGGTTTTTTTTGATTTTTTGGGGATTTTTTTTTTGGGTTTTTTGGGAAATTTTGGGGATTTTTTGGGGATTTTTTTGAAATTTTTAGTGTTTTCTGGGATTTTTTTAGGGATTTTTTTGGGATTTTTTTGGGATTTTTTTAGGGGTTTTTGGGATTTTTTTTGGGGAATTTTATAGGGTTTTTTTTGGATTTGGGGATTTTTTGGGGATTTTTTTGAAATTTTTTAGTGTTTTCTGGATTTTTTTTAGGTTTTTTGGGGATTTTTGGGGATTTTTTTGGGATTTTTATAGGGATTTTTTGGGATTTTTTTGGGATTTTTTTAGTGGTTTTTTTTTATTTTTTTAGGGTTTTTTTGGATTTTTGGGGGATTTTTTTTTGTTTTTTGATTTTTTTTGGGATTTTTTGGGGATTTTTTGGGATTTTTTTTGGTTTTTTGGGGATTTTTTTAGGGTTTTTTGGGGATTTTTTTAGGGGTTTTTGGGATTTTTTTGGGGAATTTTTGGGGATTTTTTTTTTATTTTTGGGGATTTTTTTGGGATTTTTTAGGAATTTTTTTTAGGGTTTTTGGGGGATTTTTTAGAATTTTTGGGGGGATTTTTTTTAGGTTTTTTTGGGATTTTTTGGGGATTTTTTTAGATATTTTTAGGGATTTTTTTAGGGTTTTTGGGGATTTTTTTAGGGTTTTTTGGGGAGTTTTTATGGATTTTTTAGAATTTTTTTGGGATTTTTTTTAGGGGGTTTTTTGGATTTTTTGGGGATTTTTTGGGGGATTTTTTGGTTTTTTGGGGGTTTTTGTGGGGGATTTTTTGGGATTTTTTGGGGGATTTTTTGGGGGGATTTTTTGGGGGATTTTTTGGGGATTTTTTAGTGTTTTTTTTGGGGATTTTTTAGGGAAATTTTGGGGATTTTTTTAGGGATTTTTTGGGTTTTTTGGGGATTTTTTTAGGAGTTTTTTGGATTTTTTTTGGATTTTTGGGGATTTTTTTGGGATTTTTTAGGATTTTTTTTTAGGGTTTTTGGGGATTTTTTAGAATTTTTGGGGTTTTTTGGGGATTTTTTGGATTTTTTTTGGGTTTTTGGGGGATTTGTTAGAATTTTTGGGGGGATTTTTTAGAATTTTTGGGGGATTTTTGTTTTAGGTTTTTTGAGGATTTTTTGGGATTTTTTTAGAATTTTTTGGGTTTTTTTTGATTTTTTGGGGATTTTTTTTTTTGGGGGTTTTTTGGGAATTTTGGGGATTTTTTGGGATTTTTTGAAATTTTTTAGTGTTTTCTGGGATTTTTTTTAGGGTTTTTTGGGGATTTTTTTGGATTTTTTTAGAATTTTTTTAGTGTTTTTTTGGATTTTTTAGGGTTTTTTGGGATTTTTTGGGGGATTTTTTTTTGTTTCTTTTGGATTTTTTGGGATTTTTTGGGGATTTTTTTGGAATTTTTTTGGTTTTTTGGGATTTTTTTAGGGTTTTTTGGGATTTTTTGGGGAGTTTTTAGGATTTTTGGGGATTTTTTGGGGAATTTTTTGGATTTTTGCGGGATTTTTGGGGATTTGTGGGTTTTGTGGGGGATTTTTTTGGGGGATTTTTTGGGGGATTTTTTGGGGATTTTTTAGTGTTTTTTTGGGATTTTTTAGGGAAATTTTGGGATTTTTTTAGGGATTTTTTTGGGTTTTTTGGGGATTTTTTTTAGGAGTTTTTGGGATTTTTTTGGGATTTTTGGGGATTTTTTTGGGATTTTTTAGGATTTTTTTTAGGGTTTTTTTGGGGATTTTTTAGAATTTTTGGGGGATTTTTTTTAGGTTTTTGGGGATTTTTGGGGATTTTTTTTTATTTTTTTGGGATTTTTTGGGGATTTTTTTAGAATGTTTTAGGGACTTTTTAGGGTTTTTGGGGATTTTTTGGGTTTTTTGGGGACTTTTTTAGGGTTTTTTGGGATTTTTTGGGCGATTTTGGGTTTTTTGAGATTTTTTGGGATTTTTTTTGGGATTTTTTGGGATTTTTTTGGGTTTTTTGGGGATTTTTTTAGGGTTTTTGAGAAATTTTGGGATTTTTTAGAATTTTTTAGGGATTTTTTAGAGTTTTGGGTTTTTTTTGGATTTTTTGGGGTTTTTCTTGGGGTATTTTGGGATTTTTTGGGGTTTCTTGGGGATTTTTGGGATTTTTTTTGGATTTTTGGGGATTTTTTGGGGGTTTTTTTTGGGATTTTTGGGGTTTTTTTGGGGATTTTTTTAGGGTTTTTTGGGATTTTTTGGGAGTTTTTAGGGTTTTTGGGGATTTTTTAGGGTTTTTTGGGGACTTTTTTAGGGTTTTTTGGGATTTTTTGGGCGATTTTGTTTTTGGGATTTTTTGGGATTTTTTTGGGGTTTTTGGGATTTTTTAGGGGTTTTTGGGATTTTTTCAGGGGTTTTTGAGAAATTTTGGTTAGAATTTTTTAGGGATTTTTTTAGAGTTTTGGGGATTTTTTTGGGATTTTTTGGGGGATTTTTCTTGGGGTATTTTGGGATTTTTTGGGGTTTCTTGGGAATTTTTGGGATTTTTTTTGGATTTTTTGGGGAGTTTTTGGGGATTTTTTTGGGTATTTTGGGGGAATTTTTGGGGATTTTTTTTATTTTTTAGAGTTTTTTTGGGATTTTTTTGGGATTTTTTTGGGGATTTTTTACGGTTTTTTGGGGATTTTTTTTTTTTATTTTTTAGGGTTTTTTGGGGGTTTTTTCAGGAATTTTTTTTAATTTTTTAAGGTTTTCTGGGGATTTTTCGGGGATCTTTTTGCAGTTTTTTAGGGATTTTTTTAGGGTTTTTGGGGATTTTTGGGGGATTTTTTTTTTATTTTTTGGGGATTTTTGGGGGATTTTTTGGGGGATTTTTTTGGGGTTTTTTGGGGGATTTTTTTGTGATTTTTTTATTTTTTAAATTTTTTTTGGTTGTTTTTTTATTTTTGATTTTTTCAGGTACCTGCAGCAGTTTCTCGCTGTCGGGGTCACTTTTGGGGTCACCTTTGGGGTCTCTCTGCAGCCTCTCCAGGTGAGGTTTTTATGGAATTTTTATGGAGTTTTTCTGGGATTTTAAAGGAATTTTTAAGGGATTTTTTATGGGTCTTTGATGGGTTTTTTATGGGATTTTAACAGGATTTTTATGGGTTTTTAATGGGATTTTTACAGGATTTTAAAGGAATTTTTAAGAGATTTTTTATGGATTTTTATGGGATTTTTATGGGTTTTTAATAGGATTTTTACGGGATTTTAAAGGAATTTTTAAGAGATTTTTTATGGATTTTTATGGGATTTTTATGGGTTTTTAATGGGATTTTTATGGGATTTTAATGGGATTTTTTAGGGTTTTTAATGGGATTTTAATGGGATTTTTATGGGATTTTAATGGGATTTTTTAGGGTTTTTAATGGGATTTCTATGGGTTTTTAATGAGATTTTAATGGAATTTTAGTGGGGTTTTTATTGGCGCTTTTAATGGGATTTTTGTAAGATTTTTATAACATTTTTACAACATTTTCATAACATTTTTATGGGATTTTTATAACATTTTTATGGGATTTTTATGACATTTTTATGGGATTTTCCATTTATTATCGAATTTTTAATGGGTTTTTAATGGGATTTTTTATGGGATTTTCCATTTTTTAATGGGATTTTTATGGGATTTTCCATTTTTTTATTGCGTTTTCTCCATTTTTTCTCCATTTTTTAATGGGATTTTCCATTTTTAATGGGATTTTTACACAGATTTTTTAGAATTTTAGGATTTTTTTGATTTTTCGGGGTACCTGCAGCAGTTTCTCGCTGTCGGGGTCACCTTTGGGGTCACCTTTGGGGTCTCCCCGCAGCCTCTCCAGGTGGGATTTTTCTGGGGATTTTTCTGGGATTTTTAAGGAATTTTTATGAGATTTTATTGAATTTTTAAGGGATTTTAATGGATTTTTATGGGATTTTTATGAGGTTTTTACAGGATTTTAAAGGAATTCTTAAGGGATTTTTTTTGGGTTTCTAATGGGATTTTTTACGGGTTTTTAATGGGATTTTAATGGAATTTTAGTGGGGTTTTTGTTGGGGCTTTTAATGGGATTTTTATGACATTTTTATGACATTTTAATAACATTTTTATAACATTTTTGCGGGATTCTTGTAACATTTTAATAACATTTTTACAACATTTTTATAACATTTCTATAACATTTCTATAACATTTCTATAACATTTTTACGGGATTTTTATGACATTTTTATGGGATTTTCCATTTATTATCGAATTTTTAATGGGTTTTTAATGGGATTTTTTATGGGATTTTCCATTTTTTAATGGGATTTTTATGGGATTTTCCATTTTTATTGGATTTTTAATAGAATTTTCCATTTTTAATGGGATTTTTTACAGGATTTTCCATTTTTTTATTGCGTTTTCTCCATTTTTTCTCCATTTTTTAATGGGATTTTCCGTTTTTAATGGGATTTTTACACAGATATTTTAGATTTTTTGGATTTTTTTGATTTTTTGGGGTACCTGCAGCAGTTTCTCGCTGTCGGGGTCACCTTTGGGGTCACCTTTGGGGTCTCCCCGCAGCCTCTCCAGGTGGGATTTTTCTGGGGATTTTTCTGGGATTTTTAAGGAATTTTTATGAGATTTTATTGAATTTTTAAGGGATTTTAATGGATTTTTATGGGATTTTTATGAGGTTTTTACAGGATTTTAAAGGAATTTTTAAGGGATTTTTTATGGGTTTCTAATGGGATTTTAATGGAATTTTAGTGGGGTTTTTGTTGGGGCTTTTAATGGGATTTTTATGACATTTTTATGACATTTTAATAACATTTTTATAACATTTTTGCGGGATTCGTATAACATTTTAATAACATTTTTACAACATTTTTATAACATTTCTATAACATTTCTATAACATTTTTACGGGATTTTTATGACATTTTTATGGGATTTTCCATTTATTATCGAATTTTTAATGGGTTTTTAATGGGATTTTTTATGGGATTTTCCGTTTTTAATGGGATTTTTACACAGATATTTTAGATTTTTTGGATTTTTTTGATTTTTCGGGGTACCTGCAGCAGTTTCTCGCTGTCGGGGTCACTTTTGGGGTCTCTCCGCAGCCTCTCGAGGTCACTCTGTGCTGTCCCCAATTCTCTCTCACTCAGCTCCAGCCGCGCCCGCAGCTCCTCCAGCCTGCACACGAAAGGGTTAATCAGCATTTTTTGGAATTTTTTTGGTTTTGGGATTTTGGGAGTTTTTTTTTTAATTTTTGGGGGATTTTTTGGGGTTTTTTTGAGGTTTTTGGGGGGATTTTTATGGGTTTTTTGGAGTTTTTTGGGGGATTTTTTGGGGATTTTTTTTTTGTTTTTTGGGGGGGTTTTTTGGGCTTTTTTTGGGGATTTTTTTTGGATTTTTTAGGGTTTTTTGGGGATTTTTTTTTTTACATTTTTAGGGTTTTTTGGGGATTTTTTAGAGTTTTTTTGGGATTCTTTTGGGGATTTTTTTTAGAGTTTTTTGGTGATTTTTTTGCAAAATTTTTTGGGATTTTTTTGTGATTTTTTCTGGGGTTTTTGGAGATTTTTTTTCTATTTTTTTGGAGAATTTTTGGGGATTTTTAAAAAAAAAATTCGGGTTTTTTTGATTTTTGGTGATTTTTTGTGATTTTTTCGGGTTTTTTTTATTTTTTTGGAAAATTTTTTTTTATTTTTTAAAATTTTTTGCGGGATTTTTTGGGGATTTTTGGTGATTTTTTGGGGGATTTTTTGTGACTTTTGGTGACTTTTTGTGGGATTTTTTGGGGATTTTTTTTATTTTTTTGAAGAACTTTTCGGGATTTTAAAAAATTTTTTTCTTTTTTTTTATTTTTAGGGATTTTTGGGAGTATTTTGGGGGATTATTCGGAGAGTTTTTTGTGGTTTTTTTTTTTAATTTTTGGGGCACTTTTTGGAGTTTTTTGGGATTTTTTGGGTTTTTTTCTCTCTCGCTGAGCTCCAGCCGCGCCCGCAGCTCCTCCAGCCTGGCCACAAAAGAGTTAATTGTTTGGGGGTTTTTTTTGGTTTTGGGTTTTTTTTGGGTTTTTTTAATTTTTGGGGGATTTTTTTGGGGTTTTTTGGAGATGTTTGGGGGATTTTTTTGGAATTTTTTTTTGATTTTTTTTTTTTTTTTTGCGGGGTTTTTTGGGATCTTTGGTGATTTTTTTCGAGAATTTCTTGGGATTTTTTTTGGTGATTTTTTCCAGGGGTTTTGGGGATTTTTTGGAGAATTTTTTGGGATTTTTTTAAAAACTTTTTTCGTTTTTTTTTTTTATTTTTGGTGATTTCTTTGGAGAATTTCTCGGGATTTTTTGTGATTTTTTGTGGAATTTTTCAGGGATTTTTTTTTTTTTTTTTTTGTAGAATTTTTTTTATTTTTTCAAAAATTTTTTTCGGGGTTTTTTGGGATTTTTGGGATTTTTTTGGGGTATTTTGGGGCATTTTTTGGTGGGGGTTTTTTGTGTTTTTTTTTTTAATTCTTGGGTCACTTTTTGGAGTTTTTTGGGATTTTTGGGTTTTTTTGTCTCTCGCTGAGCTCCAGCCGCGCCCGCAGCTCCTCCAGCCTGGCCACAAAAGAGTTAATTGTTTTTTTTTTTGGTTTTGGGGATTCTGGGATTTTTGGGATTTTTTTTAGGGCTTTTTTTTGGTTGTCATTTTTTGGGATTTTTTTTGTTTTTTGTTTTTTTTTTTTTTTTTGAGTTTTGGGGAATTTCTTAGTTTTCTAAAAAATCTTTATAGATTTTTTTTCTTTTTTTTTTTTTTCCTATTATTTTTACGGTTTTTTTGGGAGGCTTTTTGGGGTTTTTGAGATGATTTTTTTTTTTTGTTTTGGGGGTTTTTGGGGGGGAACTTTTTATTTAAATTTTTTTGGCGGAGGACATAAAAGGGTTAACGGCCTTTTTTTGGGAGTTTTTTGGGTTTTTTTGGGGTTTATCCTCGGGGGAAAGAAAAGGCTTAATGGGTTTTTCGCTGGGGATTATTTTTTTTTTTTGGTTTTTTGGGTTTTTTTGGCACTTTCGGGGGAGGTTTTAGGAGTTCTTGGGGGGATTTTTGGGATTTTTTTGGGGGGATTTTTGGGGAGATTTTTTGGGGGGATATAAAAAGGTTAATGGGATTTTTCCGGGGTTTGGAGGGAAGATTTTTTGGGGGGCGTTATGGGATTTTTCGGAGGGGTTTTTTTTTGAGTTTTGGGGGAGGTTCTTGGCGTTTTTGAAAATTTTTATAGGTTTTTTTTATTTTTTTGAAGTATTATTTTCATGGGTTTTTTGGGGGGATTTTTCTTGGGGCATTTTGGGTTTTTTTGGGGTATTTTGGGGTTTTTTGGGCGTTTTGGGGTTTGGGGTTTTTTGGGTTTTTTGGTGAGAGAATTTAAGATTTTTTTCTTATTTTTATGGTTTTTTTCCTGGGGTTTTTGTGGGCTTTTTTTTGGTTTTTTGGGGAGGATTTTTGGAAGAATTTTGGGGGTTTTTGGGAGTATTTTGGTTTTTTTTTTTCCTGGCGGGTTTTTTGTTGTTTTTTGGGATTTTTTTTGGTTTTTATGGAGGGTTTTTTGGGTGGACTTTTAAAAAACTTTTATGAAGTTTTTTTTTTGGTGTTTTGGGGGGATTTCCTTGGGTTTTTTTTGCCATTTTTCTGGGGTTTTTGGGGGGTTTTTAATGGGATTTTTTTGCATTTTTTGGGTTTTTTTGGGGGGTTTTTTGGGGTTTTTTGTTAGGATTTTTTTGCATTTTTTGGGGTTTTTTTGGGGGTTTTTTTGGGGGGTTTTTTGGGGGTTTTTTTTTGTTTTTTGGGGTTTTTTGGGGATGCTCACTCGGCCAAAGTTCTCTGCAGTTCCTGCGATTTCCTCTCCAGCGCCGCACGCAGCTGAGAGAGCTCCGACTCCGACAGCTCCCGCCCCGAATTCTGCCAAATTTGGGGAAAATTTGGGGGAAATTGGGAAAATTGGGGAAAATTTGGGGAAAATTTGGGGAAATTTGGGAAAATTGGGAAAAAATTGGGGAAAATTTGGGGAAATTTGGGGAAAATTTGGGGAAAATTGGGAAAAATTTGGGGAAAATTTGGGGAAATTTGGGGAAAATTTGGGGGAAATTTGGGGAAATTTGGGGAAAATTTGGGGAAAATTTGGGGAAATAAATTTGGGGAAATAAATTTGAGGAAAATTTGGGGAAAATTGGAAAAAAAATTGGGAAAAATTTGGGGAAAATTGGGGAAAATTGGGGAAAATTTGAGGAAAAATTGGGGAAAATTTGGGGAAATAAATTTGGGGAAAATTGGGGAAATTAGGGGAAAATTTGGGGAAAATTTGGGGGAAATCGGGAAAATTGGGAAAAAATTGGGGAAAATTTGGGGAAAATTGGAGAAAATTGGGGAAAATTTGGGGAAAATTTGGGGAAATTTGGGGAAATTTGGGGAAATTTGGGGAAAATTTGGGGAAAATTGGGAAAAATTTGGGGAAAATTTGGGGAAATTTGGGGAAAATTTGGGGAAAATTTGGGGAAAATTGGGGAAAATTGGGAAAATTTGGGGAAAATTTGGGGAAATTTGGGGAAAATTGGGAAAAAATTGGGAAAAATTTGGGGAAAATTTGGGGAAATTGGGGAAAATTTCGGGAAAATTGGGAAAATTGGGGAAAATTTGGGGAAAATTTGGGGAAAATTGGGAAAAAAATGGGAAAAAATTTGGGGAAATTGGGGAAAATTGGGAAAATTTGGGGAAAATTGGGGAAAATTGGGAAAATTTGGGGAAAATTTGGGGAAAATTTGGGGAAAATTGGGAAAAAATTGGGAAAAATTTGGGGAAAATTTGGGGAAATTTAGGGAAAATTGGGAAAATTTGGGGAAATTGGGGAAACTCAAAATCCCGAATCAATCCCAAATCCCAAATTTGAAATTAATCCCAAATCCCAAACCCCAAATCTAAAATTAATTCCAAATTCCAAATCCAAAATCCCAAAATCCAAAATCCCAAATGAATCCCAAATTCCAAACCCCAAACCCCAAAATCCAAAATTCCCAAATTCAAAATTTCCGAATTCCCAAATATCCCAAATGCCAAACCCCAAATCCCAAACGCCAAACTCCAAATTAATCCCAAATTCCAAATCTCAAATATCCCAAATTAATCCCAAATCAATAACCCCAAACCCCAAATCCCAAACCCTAAATCCCAAAACCCAAATTCCAAAATTCAAAACCCCAAATTCACAAATCCCAAATTCCAAATCCTAAACCCCAAAATCCCAAATCCAAAATTCCCAAATTCCAAATATTCCAAATCCCAAATCCCAAAATTAATCCCAAATCTCAAACCCCAAAGCCCAAATCCTAAACCTAAACCTGAATCCCAAAATTCCCAAATTCAAAATTCCCAAATTCCCAAATCCCAACGCCCAAAATTCAAAATCCCAAATTCACAAATCCCGAATTCCAAATCCTAAACCCCAAATCCCAAATTCAAAATTCCCAAATTTCCAAATCCCAAACCCCAACGCCCAAAATCCAAAATTCCCAAAATCCAAACCCAAAATCCCCAAATCCCCAAATTCCCAAATCCCAAATATCCCAAACCCCAAAACCCAAAATCCAAAATCCCAAAATTTAAAATCCCAAATTCACAAATCCCAAATTCCAAATCCCAAACCCCAAAATCCCAAATTCAAAATTCCCAAATTCCCAAATCCCAAACCTCAAAATCCAAAATTCCCAAAATCCAAACCCCAAAATCCAAAATCCCAAATTCACAAAATTCCCAAAATCCCAAAATCCCAAATCCCAGAATTCAAAATCCCAAATTCACAAATTCCAAATTTCAAAAATCCTAAACCCCAAAATCCCAAATTCAAAATTCCCGAATTTCCAAATCCCAAATTTCCAAATTGCAAACCCCAAATCCAAAATTCCCAAAATCCAAACCCCAAAATCCCAAATCCCAAAATCCCAAATCCCAAATTAATCTGAAATCCCAAATTAACCCGGAATTCCAAATCCCAAATCAAAAATTCCCAAATCCCAAATAATTCCCAAATTCCAAATTAATCCCAAATCCCAAAATCCAAAATTCCCAAATTAATCCCAAATTAATCCGAAATCCCAAATATCCCAAATTAATCAGAAATTCCAAATTCCCAAATCCCAAATTAATCCCAAATCCCAAACCCCAAAATCCCAAATCCCAAATTCCCAAATAATTCCCAAATAATTCCCAAAATTCCCAAAATCCCAAAATCCCAAAATCCCAAATTCCCAAATCCCAAATTCGATCCCAAATCCATTTTTGGAATCCTTCAAATCCCAAATTTTTTTTTTAGGATTTTTAGTTTTTTTTTTTATTTTGGAGATTTTTTTGATTTCAGGGATTTTTGGGATCTTTGGGATTTTTTGGGATTTTTGGGATTTTTGGGATTTTTTGGGATTTTTAAAACTTTTTAGGATTTTGGGATTTTGGGGATCTTTGGGATTTTTTTTGATTTTTGGGATTTTTTTTTATTTTTGGGATTTTTTAGTATTTTTGGGATTTTTGGGATTTTTTAGAATTTTTTTCATTTTGTTGATTTTTGGGATTTTTTAGGATTTCGGGATTTTTTTGGATTTTGGGATTTTTTTTATTTTTTGGGATTTTTTTGATTTTTGGGATTTTTTAAAATTTTTTTCATTTTTAGGATTTTTAGGAATTTTTTTATTTTTGGGATTTTTGGGATTTTTTTTATTTTTGGGATTTTTGGGATTTATGGGATTTTTGGGATTTTTTAGAATTTTTGGGATTTTTCAGATTTTTTTTGATTTTTGGGATTTTTTTAGAATTTTTGGGATTTTTCGGATTTTTTGGATTTTGGGGATTTTTGGGATTTTTTAGGATTTTGGGAATTTTTTAGGGTTTTTGGGATTTTTCGCACTCACCGCCAACTCGTGAATTTTCTCGAGGATTTTCGAAGTTTTCCTTCTCAGCGAAATTTCACTCTCGGCGCTCCTGAGGGGTCGGGAAAATTCGGGAAAAATTGGGGAAAAATTTGGGGAAAATTGGGGAAAGATTTGGGAAAAATTTGGGAAAAATTGGGGAAAATATGGGGGAAAATTGGGGAAAACTTGGGGAAATTTGGGAAAATTTGGGGAAATTTTGGGGAAATTTGGGGAAAATTGGGGGAAAATTTGGGGAAATTTTGGGGAAAATATGGGGAAGATTTGGGGAAAATTTGGGGAAAATTGGGGAAAGATTTGGGAAAGATTTGGGAAAGATTGGAGAAAGATTTGGGGAAAAATTGGGGAAAATTTGGGGAAATTTTTGGGAAAATTTGGGAAAAATTTGGGGAAATTTTGGGGGAAATTTTGGGGGAAAATTTGGGGGAAATTTGGGAAAAATTGAGGAAAATTTTGGGGAAAATTTTGGGGAAAATTTGTGGAAAATTCAGGGAAATTTTGGGGGAAAATTTTGGGAAAATTTGGGAAATTTGGGGGGAAAATAGGGGAAAATTTGGGGAAATTCTGGGGAAAATTTGAGGAAAATTTGGGAAAAATTTGGGGAAAATTTGGGAGAAAATTTGGGGAAAATTGGTGAAAAAATTGGGAAAATTTGGGAAAATTTGGGATTGGGGCCAGGGAAAAAAGGGAATTTTAGGAATTTTCCCAAATTCTGATTTGGGGGAAAATTGGGGAAAAATTTAGGTAAAATTGGCAAAAAATTGGGAAAAATTTGGGAAAAATTGGGGAAAATTTGGGGAAAAATTTAGAGAAAATTGGGGAAAATTTGGGAAAGATTTTGGGAAAACTTGGGAAAAATTGGCAAAAAATTTGGGAAAATTTGGGATTGGGATCGGGGAAAAAGAAAATTTCGGAATTTTTCAAAAAATTGGGAAAATTGAGAAAAGAAAAATTTGGGGAATTTTCCCAAATTCTGATTTGGGAAAAAATTTGGGAATTTTGGAGAATTTTAGGAGAAGTTTTGGGAAATGTTTGAATAATTTTAAGGAGAATTTTTGGGAATTTTTAAAGAATTTTAGGAGAATTGTAGGGAAATTTTTTTTTAATTTTAAGGAATTTTAGGGAATTTTGGGAAATTTGGGGAATTTTAAGGAATTTCAGTGAAATTTTGCAATTTTTTTTCAATTTTTGAAGAACTTTATGTGAATTTTAATGGATTTTTTGGGAATTTTTTGATTTTTGGGGAATTTGGGGTTTTTTTGGAATTTTTGGGAATTTTAGGGAATTTTTTGAGAATTTTTGGGAATTTTTGAAGCATTTTATAGAATTTTAGGGAAATTTTTGGGGAATTTTGGGAAATTTCAGAGAAATTTTGCCAATTTTGTAGAAATTTTTGGAGAATTTTATGGGAATTTTAATTTTTAAAAAAATTTGGGGGGAATTTGGGGTTTTTTTTGGAATTTCAGAGAATATTAGGGAATTTTTTGGGAATTTTAGGGAATTTTTCGGGAATTTTAGGGAATTTTTTTATAATTTTGGGGAAATTTTTTTGAATTTTACAGAATTTTTTATAATTTTGGGGGTTTTGGGGAATTTTTTTTGAATTTTGGGATTTTTTTGGGCAATTCCAGAGGATTTTGGGAATTTTTGGGAATTTTAGGGAAATTTTAGGGAAATTTTTGGGAATTTTTTAATTTTAGGGAAATTTTTGGGAATTTTAAGGAATTTTTTTTAAATTTTGGGGGTTTTGGGAATTTTTTGGGTTTTTTTTTTTAATTTCAGAGGATTTTGGGGAATTTTTGGGAATTTTGGGAAATTTTTGGGAATTTTAGGGAATTTTTTTATAATTTTGGGGGTTTTGGGGAATTCTTTTGGAATTTTTGGGAATTTTTTTGGGAATTTTAGGGGAATTTTAGGAAAATTTTTGGGAATTTTTGGGAATTTTAGGGAAATTTTTGGGAATTTTGGGGAATTTTTGGGAATTTTAGAGAATTTTTTTAAATTTTGGGGTCTTTGGGGAATTTTTGGGGAATTTTGGGAAATTTTTTGGAAGTTTTGGGAATTTTTTTGTAATTTTGGAGTTTTTGGAGATTTTTTTGCGAATTTTTGGGGGTTTTTTTGTATTTCAGAGGATTTTGGGAAATTTTTTTGAATTTTAGGGAAATTTTGGAGAATTTTGGGAAATTTTTTTGAAGTTTTGGGAATTTTTTAGTAATTTTGGAGTTTTTGGAGAATTTTTTGTGAATTTTTGGGGTTTTTTTTGTATTTCAGAGGACTTTGGGAAATTTTTTTGAATTTTAGGGAAATTTTGGAGAATTTTGGGACATTTTTTGGAATTTTCGGGAATTTTTTGGGGAATTTTGGGAATTTTCAGGTCCTCACCCTTCCTTGAGAATTCCAAAAATGAATTCCTTGGGATCTCCCAATTCTCGTTGGTCGCGCAGCAGATCCGGAGGGCACTTCAGCTTTTTGGGGGGAAAAAAACCAAAATTAAATTAAATTTTTAAAAATTTAATATTCTCAAATTTATAAAAATTTTTCTGGGATTTTAAAAAAAATTTCTGGGATTTTTCTGGGATTTTTTGGGAATTTTTTGGGATTTTTTTGAATTTTTTTTTAGAAAATTTTCTGGGATTTTTCTGGGATTTTTTGTTTTTATTTTTCTTGGATTTTAAAAAAAAATTCTGGGACTTTTCTGGGATTTTTTGGGAATTTTTTGGAATTTTTTGGAATTTTTTTAGAAAATTTTCTGGGATTTTTCTGGGATTTTTTGGGAATTTTTTGGAATTTTTTGGAATTTTTTTAGAAAATTTTCTGGGATTTTTCTGGGATTTTAATGGTATTCCATGGAATTTTTATGGGATTTTAATGCAATTTTCATGGAATTTTCATGGAATTTTCATGGGATTTTTATCGGATTTTTATCAGATTTCCGTGGAATTTCCACAGAATTTTCATGGAATGTTAATTGGATTTTTATCTGATTTCCACGGAACTTTTACGGAATTTCCTCGGGATTTTTTATGGAATTTTCACAGAATTTTCACGGAATTTTTACCGAATTTTCCAGGATTTCACACTTTTTAACCAAATTTTCTAGGATTTCCCAGGATTCCATGGAATTTTCCCAGAATTCCATGAAATTTCCATGGAATTTTCCCAGAATTCCACAAAATTTCCACAAAATTTCCACAAAATTTTCCCAGAATTCCATCAAACTTCCATGGAATTTTCCCAGAATTACACCAAATTTTCATGGAATTTTCTGGAATTTCCATGAAATTTCCAAGGATTTTTCCCAGAATTCCACCGAACTTCCATGGAATTTTCCCAGAATTCCACAAAATTTCCATGGAATTTTCCCAGAATTCCACAAAATTTCCATGGAATTTTCTGGAATTCTAAGAAATGTCCATGGAATTTTCTGGAATTTCCATGAAATTTCCATGGAATTTTCCCAGCATTCCAAGAAATTTCCATGGAATTTTCCCAGAATTCCACCAAATTTCCACCAAATTTTCATGGAATTTCCCCAAAATTCCACCAAATTTCCACGGAATTTTCTGGAATTTCCATGAAATGTCCATGGGATTTTCCCAGAATTCCACCAAATTTCCATGAAATTTTCTGGAATTTCAATGAAATTTCCATGGAATTTTCTGGAATTCCACCAAATTTCCATGGAATTTTCTGGAATTTCCACTAAATTTTCCCAGAATTCCACAAAATTTCCACAAAATTTTCCCAGAATTCCACCAAATTTCCATGGAATTTTCCCAGAATTCCACCAAACTTCCACGGAATTGTCCCAGAATTCCACAAAATTTCCATGGAATTTTCCCAGAATTCCACCAAACTTCCATGGAATTTTCCCAGAATTCCACAAAATTTCCACAGAATTTCCACAAAATTTCCACAAAATTTTCCCAGAATTCCACCAAATTTCCATGGAATTTTCTGGAATTGCCATGAAATTTCCATGGAATTTTCCCAGAATTTTCCCGAAATTCCACCAAACTTCCATGGAATTTTCTGGAATTCTATGAAATGTCCATGGAATTTTCTGGAATTCCACCGAACTTCCACGGAATTTTCTGGAATTCCACCAAACTTCCACAGAATTTTCTGGAATTCCACCGAACTTCCACAGAATTTTCCCAGAATTCCCCCAATTCCCACGGAATTTTCCGGAAATTCCCCTACCTCCATCCTCACTCCGCTCTCCCTCCTCTCCTCGGCCTCTCCTCGGGATGAATTTTTCGGAATTCCTCGGCGATTTTCGGGAATTCCAAACTTTGGGATCTCTTCCGCTGCCCTCGGCCTTTCCGCGCCGCCCGACCCCGCGGCCTCTCGGAATTCCCCAAATTCCCCAAATTCCCCAAATTTCCGTCGAATTTGGAGATCAGCGAATCCACCGACGACAGCGGCTCCGTGTCCACCTCCCCCTCCCAAATTTTTTCCGAATTTTTTCCATCTTTTTCCCAATTTTTTTCCCAATTTTTTCCATCTTTTTCCCAATTTTTTCCGTCCTTGTCCCAATTTTTTCCCGAATTTTTTCCCCATTTTTTCCCATCTTGATCCCAACTTTTTTCCCAATTTTTTCCGTCCCCATCCAAATTTTTTCCACCCCCATCCCAATTTCTTTCCCAATTTTTTCCGTCCCGATCCCAATTTTCTTCATCCAAAGATTTGGAACCAATCCTTGAATTTTTCGGGCTCGATTTGGGCCCAATTCCAGAATTTTCCTCGTCCTCTTCATCTGAAAATTTGGGACCAATTCCTGAATTTCTTGCGATCGATTCGGAACCAATTCCAGAAGTTTTTGGGATCGATTTGGGTCCAATCCTCGAATTTTTCGGCTCTTCTTCATCCCAGAATTCGGAACCGATTCCTGAATTTTCCGTCTCTTCTTCATCCAAAAATTTCGAACTAATTCCCGAATTTTTCGCGATCGATTCGGAACCAATCCCTGAACTTTTCGGGATTGATTCGCGACCGCTCCGCGATTTTTTCGCCATCGTTTCGGAACCGATCCCTGAAATTTTCAGCTCTTCCTCATCCGAAAATTTCGCACCAAACTCTGAACTTTTGGAGATCGATTTGGGACCAATTCCTGATCTTTTCGTGATCGATTCGGAACCGAACTCCGAACTTCTCGGGATTGATTCAGAACCGATCCCGGAATTTCTTGAGATAAACTCAGAACCAAACTCGGAACTTTTCGCGATCGATTCGGAACTGCTCCACGATTTTTTCACGACGGATTTGGGCCCAATTCCGGAATTTTCCACCTCTTCCTCATCCAAAAATTGGGACCCGCTCCACGATTTTTTCAGGCCCAACTCGGAGCCAATTCCTGATTTTTTCCCGATCCATTCAGAACCGAACTCCGAACTTTTCGGGATCGATTCGGAACCAACTCCCGAATTTTTTGGCTCTTCCTCGTCCAAAAATCCGGACCCGCTCCACGATTTTTTCGCTCTCAATTCCGCCTCGCCTCCCAAATTTTTTTCCTCCTCCTCTTCCTCGTTCCCGCGCAAAATCCCGGGGTTTCCGTAAGGATTCGGGAAAGCTCCGTCGCCGCGGATTTGGACCCCGAAGGAGTCGCCGCCTTTGTCTCCCGAGTTGAGCACCACGAAAGGTTGGCCAGCGATGCCCTGGACGCGCACGGCCACGCCGTACGAGGAGGATTTGGGGGATTTCGGGGCAGTTTTGGGGATTTTTGGGGGATTTTTGGGGTTTTTTTGGGGTTCCCGCAGGTCGGAGATGAAGCGGATCTGAACGCCGTAGTCCAGGGGAGGCTGACGGGAAGACATGGCCGGAAAAACGGAGGGAAATCTGGAAAAAATTGGAAAAAAATTGGAAAAATTAGGTCCAAAATTGTGGGAAAGTTTCGCAAAAATTGCGGCGCAATTGTTCCTGAAAATGCGGCGGAAAAACCTGGAAAAAATAGGAAAAAGTTAGAGAAAAATTGGGGAAAAATTGGGAAGAAATTGGGGAAAATTTGGGGAAAAAATTGGGAAAGAATTGGACAAAAATCGTGGAAAAATTGGGCAAAAATTGGGCAAAAGTTGGGGAAAAATTGTGGAAAAATCATGGAAAAAATGGGGAAAAAAGGGAAAAAATCGTGAAAAAATGGGGAAAAATTGGGAAAAATTGGGGAAAATTCAGTAAAAATGAGGAAAATTGTGGTTGTGCCTGCGATGCCCTGGACGCGCACGGCCACGCCGTACGAGGAGGATTTGGGGGATTTCGGGGCAGTTTTGGGCATTTTTTGGGGATTTTTGGGGTTTTTTTGGGGTTCCCGCAGGTCGGAGATGAAGCGGATCTGAACGCCGTAGTCGAGCGGAGGATTGCGGTTGGACATGGTGGGAAAATCTGGAAAAAATTGGAAAAAAATGGAAAAATTAGGTCCAAAATTGTGGGAAAGTTTCGCAAAAATTGCGGCGCAATTGTTGCAGAAAATGCGGCAGAAAAACCTGGAAAAATGAGAAAAAGTTAGAGAAAAATTGGGGAAAAATTGGGAAGAAATTGGGGAAAAAATGGGAAAAAATTGCGAGAAAATTGGGGGGAAAATGTGGAAAATAATTGGGAAGAAATTGGGGAAAATCGAGGAAAAAACTGGAGAAGAATTGGGGGAAAATAGGAGAAAAATTGGTAAAAATTGGAAAAATAATTGGGAAAAATTTGGAGAAAATTGGTGAAAAAATTGGAGAAAAATTGGTAAAAAATTGAGAGAAAAAATTGGGGAAAAATTGGAGAAAAATTGCAAAAAAATTTGGCAAAAAATGGTGAAAAAATTGTGAAAAAATTGGTGAAAAAATAGTGAAAAATTGGGAAAAAATTGTGAAAAATTGGGAAAAAAAAGGTCAAAATTGTGGTTGTGCCTGCGATGCCCTGGACGCGCACGGCCACGCCGTACGAGGAGGATTTGGGGGATTTCGGGGCAGTTTTGGGGATTTTTGGGGGATTTTTGGGGTTTTTTTGGGGTTCCCGCAGGTCGGAGATGAAGCGGATCTGAACGCCGTAGTCCAGCGGAGGCTGACGGGAAGACATGGCCGGAAAAACGGAGGGAAATCTGGAAAAAATTGGAAAAAAATTGGAAAAATTAGGTCCAAAATTGTGGGAAAGTTTCGCAAAAATTGCGGCGCAATTGTTCCTGAAAATGCGGCGGAAAAACCTGGAAAAAATAGGAAAAAGTTAGAGAAAAATTGGGGAAAAAATCGAGTGAAAATTGGGAGGAAAAAATCCAGAAGATATGGGAGAAAAATTGGGAAGAAATTGTGAAAAAAATTGTGGAAAAATTGGTAAAAAAATTGGAAAAAAATTGGAAAAAAATTGGGGAAAAATTGGAGAAAAACTGCAAAAAAATTGGGGAAAAATTGGGGAAAAATTGGAGAAAAATCGCAAAAAAATTCGGCAAAAAATGGTGAAAAAATGGTGAAAAAATTGGGCAAATTTGTGGAAAAATTTGGGAAAAATTGGAAAAATTGGAAAAAATTGGTGAAAATTGTGGTTGTGCCTGCGATGCCCTGGACGCGCACGGCCACGCCGTACGAGGAGGATTTGGGGATTTCGGGGCAGTTTTGGGCATTTTTTGGGGATTTTTGGGGTTTTTTTGGGGTTCCCGCAGGTTGGAGATGAAGCGGATCTGAACGCCGTAGTCCAGGGGAGGATTGCGGTTGGACATGGTGGAAAAAACCTAAAAAAATGGGAAAAAACAGAAAAAAAATAGGAAAATTAGATCGGAAATTGTGGGAAAGTTTCGCAAAAATTGCGGCGCAATTGTTCCTGAAAATGCGGCGGAAAAACCTGGAAAAATGAGAAAAAGTTAGAGAAAAATGGGGGAAAAAATCGAGTGAAAATTGGGAAAATTTGGAAAAAGTTTGGAGAAAATTGGGAGAAAACAATTGGGAGAAAATTGGGGGGAAAATGTGGAAAAATATTGGGAAGAAATTGGGGAAAATCGAGGAAAAAATTGGGAAAGAATTGGACAAAAATGGTGGAAAAATTTGGCAAAAATTGGGCAAAAATGGTGGAAAAAATGGGGAAAAATTGGGAAAAATCGGGGGGAAATTGTGGAAAAAATGGGGAAAAATTGGGGAAAAATTGTGAAAAAAATGGGAAAAAATTAGAAAAAATTGGTGAAAATTGTGGTTGTGCCCGCGATGCCCTGGACGCGCACGGCCACGCCGTACGAGGAGGATTTGGGGGATTTCGGGGCAGTTTTGGGCATTTTTTGGGGATTTTTGGGGTTTTTTTGGGGTTCCCGCAGGTCGGAGATGAAGCGGATCTGAACGCCGTAGTCCAGCGGAGGATTGCGGTTGGACATGGTGGGAAAATCTGGAAAAAATTGAGAAAAAATGGAAAAATTAGGACCAAAATTGCGGTAGAATTTTTAAAAAATTACGGCGCAATTGTTCCTGAAAATGGTGTGGAAAAACCTGGAAAAATTAGGAAAAATTGGGGAAAAATTGGGGAAAAAATTGGGGAAAAAATTGGGAAGATATTGGGAAGAAATTGGGAAAACATTGGGAAGAAATTGGGAAAAATTGGGGAAAAAATTGGGGGGAAAATTGGGGGGAAATATTGGGAAGACATTGGGGAAAAATGTGGAAAATAATTGGGAAGAAATTGGGGAAAATCGAGGAAAAAATTGGAAAGAATTGGACAAAAATGGTGGAAAAATTTGGCAAAGATTGGGCAAAAATGGTGGAAAAAATGGGAAAAAATTGGGAAAAATTGGGGAAAAAATTGGGAAAAATTGGGAAAAAATTGGGAAAAAATTGGGGGAAATTTGGGGGAAAATTAGGGGAATTAGGTCCGAAATTCTGGGAAAGTTTGTAAAAAATTGTGGCGCAGTTGTTCCAGAAAATGACATGAAAATTCTGGAAAAAATTGGGAAAAAATGGAAAAATTAGGCCTGAAATTGTGGGAAAGTTTCGCAAAAATTGCGGCGCGATTGTTCCTGAAAATGGTGTGAAAAACCTGGAAAAATGAGAAAAAGTTAGAGAAAAATTGGGGAAAAAATCGAGTGAAAATTGGGAAAAGGTTGGGAGAAAATTGGGAGGAAAAATTCCGGAAGATATGGGAGAAAAATTGGGAAGAAATTGTGAAAAAAATTGTGGAAAAATTGGTGGAAAAAATTGTGAAAAATTGGGAGAAAAATTGGGAGAAAAATTGGTAAAAACTGCAAAAAAATTGGGGAAAAATTGGGGAAAAATTGGAGAAAAATCGCAAAAAAATTCGGCAAAGAATGGTGAAAAAATGGTGAAAAAATTGGTGAAAAATTGGGAAAAAATTAGGAAAAAATTGGAAAAAATTGGTCAAAATTTTGGTTGTGCCCACGATGCCCTGGACGCGCACGGCCACGCCGTAAGAGGAGGATTTGGGGATTTTTTTGGGATTTTTTGGGGATTTTTGGGGTTTTTTTGTGGATTTTTTTTTTTATTATTTTTTGGGATTTTGGGGATTTTTGGGGATTTTTTTAGGATTTTTTGGGATTTTTTTTTTATTTTGGGGGATTTTTGGGGATTTTTGGGGGGATTTTTTTGGGGATTTTTTTCGGCTTTTTTGGGGATTTTTTTGGGGATTTTTTTCGGCTTTTTTGGGGATTTTTGGGGGATTTTTTTTTTATTTTTTAAGATTTTTTTTGGATTTTTCGGGATTTTTGGGGATTTTTTTATATTTTTTGGGATTTTTAAAAAATTTTTTGGGGATTTTTTTTTTTTGGGGGGTTTTTTTTGATTTTTTGGGATTGTTTTTATATTTTGGGGATTTTTTTAGGATTTTTTGGGATTTTTTTTGTATTTTGGGGGATTTTTGGGGAATTTTTTTTTATTTTTGGGATTTTTTGGGGATTTTTGGGGATTTTTTTATTTTTGGGGATTTTTTTGGGATTTTTTTTTTATTTTTTAAGATTTTTTTGGGGGATTATTTATATTTTTGGGGATTTTTTTTTTTATTTTTTGGATTTTTTTATTTTTGGGGAATTTTTTTTTATTTTTGGGGTTTTTTTTGATTTTTTGGGATAGTTTTTGTATTTTTGGGGATTTTTTGGGGATTTTTTGGGGATTTTTTGGGGGATTTTTTGGGGGATTTTTTGATTTTTGGGGATTTTTTGGGGATTTCTGGGGATTTTTTGGGATTTTTGGGGTTTTTTTGGGGATTTTTTTTTTTATTTTTTGGGATTTTTTTTTATTTTTGGGGATTTTTTTTATTTTTTGGGGATTTTTTTTTATTTTGGGGGATTTTTTTTATTTTTGAGGGTTTTTTTTTGATTTTTTGGGATAGTTTTCTGTATTTTTGGGGATTTTTGGGGATTTTTTGGGGATTTTTTGGGGATTTTTTTTTTATTTTTTGGGATTTTTTTTTATTTTTGGCGATTTTTTTTTATTTTTTTTGGGATTTTTTTTATTTTTGAGGGTTTTTTTTTATTTTTTGGGATAGTTTTCTGTATTTTTGGGGATTTTTGGGGATTTTTTGGGATTTTTTGGGGATTTTTTTGGGGGATTTTTTTTTATTTTTTAAGATTTTTTGGGGATTTTTGTAGATTTTTTTTTATTTTTGGGGATTTTTTTTATTTTTGGGGATTTTTGGGGATTTTTTGGGATTTTTTTTGATTTTTAGATGTTTTTTGGGGATTCTTTGGGGATTTTGGGGATTTTTTGGGGTGTTTTTGGTGGATTTTTTGGGGGATTTTTTTTCTATTTTTTAAGATTTTTGGGGGATTTTTGTGGATTTTTGTGGATTTTTGTGGATTTTTGGGGGGATTTTTTGGGGGACTTTTTTGGGATTTTTTTTTGATTTTTGGGGATTTTTTGGGGGATTTTTGTGGATTTTTTTTTATTTTTGGGGATTTTTTTTATTTTTGGGGATTTTTGGGGATTTTTTTTGGATTTTATTTTATTTATTTCAGAAACTCCAGCCCTTTTCCTCTATTTTATTTTAATTTAATTTCTTTTATTTTATTTTCAGAAACTCCAACCCTTTCCATTTATTTTATTTCATTTTATTTTATTTTGATTTATTATTTAATTGAATTTAATAAACTCCAATCCTTTCCCTTTTATTTTATTTTTATTTCCTGAGCAGATGGAACTCTGTGGGATCGGAAATTTGGAATTTTCCCAAATTCCTGCGGAGCCGAAGGAAATAAAATAAAATGGGAAAGGATTGGAGTTTATTAAATTAATTAATTAATTAAAACGGAAATTAATTAAAATGGGAAAGGATTGGGTTTTATTAAATTAAATTAAAATAAAATGGGAAAGGATTGGGTTTTATTTAATTAATTACTAAATGGGAAAGGATTGGATTTTATTTAATTAATTAATCAAAAATGGGAAATCATTAAAATGGGAAAGGATTGGAGTTTAATTAATTAATCAAAAAATGGAAATTAATTAAAATGGAAAGGATTGGATTTTATTAAATTAATTAATAAAAAACGGGAAAGGATTGGAGTTTATTTAATTAATTAATCAAAAATGGGAAATTAATTAAAATGGGAAAGGATTGGATTTTATTAAATTAAATTAAAATAAAATGGGAAATTAAAATGGGAAAGGATTGGGTTTTATTAATTAATCAAAAATGGGAAATTAAAATGGGAAAGGATTGGGTTTTACTTAATTAATTAATCAAAAATGGGAAATTAATTAAAATGGGAAAGGATTGCATTTTATTAAATTAATTAATAAAAATGGGAAAGGATTGGGTTTTATTAAATTAATTAATAAAAAACGGGAAAGGATTGGAGTTTATTTAATTAATTAATCAAAAATGGGAAATTAATTAAAATGGGAAAGGATTGGATTTTATTAAATTAAATTAAATAAAATGGAAATTAAAATGGGAAAGGATTGGGTTTTATTAATTAATCAAAAATGGGAAATTAAAATGGGAAAGGATTGGGTTTTACTTAATTAATTAATCAAAAATGGGAAATTAATTAAAATGGGAAAGGATTGCATTTTATTAAATTAATTAATAAAAATGGGAAAGGATTGGGTTTTATTTAATTAATTAATAAATGGGAAAGGATTGGAGTTTAATTAATTAATCAAAAATGGGAAATTAATTAAAAAGGGAAAGGATCAGGATAGCGGAAATTAATTAATAGAAAATGGGAAATTAATTAAAATGGGAAAGGATTGGGTTTTATTAAATTATTTAATAAAAAATGGGAAAGGATTGGAGTTTATTAAATTAATTAATAAAAAATGGAAAAGGATTGGAGTTTATTAAATTAATTAATCAAAAATGGGAAAGGATTGGATTTTATTAAATTAATTAATCAAAAATGGGAAATTAATTAAAATGGGAAAGGAATGGATTTTATTAATTAAAAATAAATGGGAAAGGATTGGATTTTATTAAATTAATTAATAAAAAATGGGAAAGGATTGGAGTTTATTTAATTAATTAATCAAAAATGGGAAATTAATTAAAATGGGAAAGGATTGGGTTTTATTTAATTAATAAATGGGAAAGGATTGGATTTTCTTAATCAAAAATAAATAGGAAAAGATTGGAGTTTATTAAATGAAATTAATAAAAAATGGGAAAAGATTGGATTTTATTAAATTAATTAATAAAAAATGGGAAAGGATTGGATTTTATTAATTAATTAATAAATGGGAAAGGATTGGATTTTCTTAATTAAAAATAAATGGGAAAGGATTGGATTTTATTAAATTAATTAATAAAAAATGGGAAAGGATTGGATTTTCTTAATAAAAAATGGGAAAGCATTGCATTTTATTAAATTAATTAATAAAAAATGGGAAAGGATTGGATTTTATTAAATTAATTAATAAAAATGAGAAAGGATTGGAGTTTATTAAATTAATAAAAAATGGGAAAGGATTGTGTTTTATTAAATTATTTAATAAAAAATGGGAAAGAATTGAAATTTATTAAATTATTTAATAAAAATGGGAAAGGATTGGAGTTTATTAAATTAATTAATAAAAAATGGGAAAGGATTGGATTTTCCTAAAATAAAAGAAAAGAAAATAAAATAGAAAGGATTGGAGTTTCTGAAAATAAAAAAAATAAACGAGAAAGGGTTGGACTTTATTAAAATTAAATAAAATAAACAGGAAAATGGTGGAGTTTCCCAAACTAAAATTGGGATAATTTGGGATAATTTCCAGAAAATCCTGGAAAAACCTGAAAAAAAAAAATCCCAGAAAAGGTTGGAAAATCCTAAAAAAAATCTGGAAAATTGCGAAAAAAGCTGGAAAAGCCCCCAAAAAAGCTGAAAATTCCCAGAAAAAAAGCTGGAAAAAAGGCTGGGAAAAAAAGCTGGAAACTCCTCCCAAAAACTTGGAAAAAATCCTGAAAAAGGCTGAAAAAAAAATCCCAAAAAAGGCTGGAAAATCCAAAAAAAAGCTGGAAAAAAGCTGGGAAATCCCAGAAAAGGCTTGAAAATGGTGAAAAAAGGTGGAAAATTTAAAAAAAAAAAATTAAAAATCTGGAAAATAATAAAAAAAAAAAGCTGGAAAATTTTTTAAAAAGCTGGAAAATCCCCAAAAAAAAAAAAAAGCTGAAAAATTCTGGAAAAAGCTGGGGGGAAAAAAAAAAAACCCTGGAAAAGGCTGAAAAATTATTTTAAAAGCTAGGAAAAAAAATCTGGAAAAAGTCCTGAGAAAAATCCTGGAAAAGTCCTGGAAAAAAGCTGGAAAATTCTCCAAAAAGCTAGGGGGGGGGGGGAAAAAAATCTGGAAAATCTCAGAAAACGCTGAAAAAAAAAATCCCAGGAAGGGTTGGAAAATCAAGAAAAAAAAAAAAGATGAAAAATCTTGGAAAATGCTGAAAAAAAGCCCTGGAAAAGAAAAAGAAATTAATTTTTTTTTTTTTTAATTAAAAAAAAAAAAAAAGGTGAAAAAGGCTGAAAAAAAAATATCCCAGAAAAAACCGAAAAAAAAAAAAATCCCCTAAAAAAAGGCTGGAAAATCCCAGAAAAAAAAAAGCTGGAAAATCCTGAAAAAGCTGAAAAAAAAAAAAAATCCCCAAAAAAGCTGAAAAATAATTAAAAAAAAAAAAATGGCATTTTTTTTAAAAAAAAAAGCCGAAAAAATCCCCAAAAATCCCAGGAAATTTTGGAAAAACCCAACCCAGGGATTATTTTTTTTTTTAAATTTATTTTCTCTCTGCTCGAGAGAATTTCTGTGCCGAGAGCAAAACAAAGAAAATCTTTGAGAATTTCTGGAGCTGAGCCCAGAGCTCCAAGCGAGCTGAGGCCCAGCCTGGAATTTCGGGGTTTATTTAAAAAAAAAAAAATAATTCCTGAATTATTTTATAATTTCTGATTATTTTTGACAATTCCTGATTTTTTTGGGATGATTCCCCTTTTTTTTTGGGATGATTCCCACATTTTTTTTGACGATTAATGATTTTTTTTTAATGATTCCCGAGGTTTTTTTTAAATTTTCTGGGGTTTTAAAAAAAATTATTCCAATTATTTTTGACAATTCTTGGGTTTTTTGGACAATTCCTGATTTTTTTTTAACAATTCCTGATCTTTTTTGGACAATTCCTGATTTTTTGGGGACAATTCCTGATTTTTTTGGGATGATTCCCCTTTATTTTGGGGATGATTCCCACATTTTTTTTGACGATTAATGATTTTTTTTCAATGATTCCTGAGGTTTTTTTAAAAATTTCTGGGTTTTTAAAAAAAAATTCCAATTATTTTTGACAATTCCTGGGGTTTTTGACAATTCTTGATTTTTTTTTGGACAATTCTTGATTTTTTTTTAACAATTCCTGATCTTTTTTGGACAATTCCTGATTTTTTGGGGACAAATCTTGATTTTTTGGGGATGATTCTCCTTTTTTTTTGGATGATTCTCGGGGCTTTTTATTATTTCCAGGGTTTTTTGGGAAAATTTCTGAGGTTTTTAATAACACCTGAGTTTTTGGGACAATTCCTGATTTTTTTTGGGATGATTCCCCTTTTTTTGGGGATGATTCCCACATTTTTTTTGACGATTAATGATTTTTTTTTTAATGATTCCCGAGGTTTTTTTAAAATTTTCTGGGTTTTAAAAAAAATATTCCAATTATTTTTGACAATTCTTGGGTTTTTTGACAATTCTTGATTTTTTTTTGGACAATTCCTGATTTTTTTGGGATGATTCCCCTTTTTTTTGGGATGATTCCCACATTTTTTTTGATGATTAATGATTTTTTTGGACGATTAATGAATTTTTTTTAATAGTTTTTGGGGTTTTTTTGGGGGATAATTCCTGATTTTTTTGGGGGAATAATTCGTGGGTTTTTTTAGTAATTTCTGATTTATTTTATAATTCCTGAGGTTTGGGATAATTCCCATTTTTTTTTTTTTTTTTTTGGATGGTTTGGTTTTTTTTTTAATTCCCAAATTTTTTTTTTGGTTTTTTTATTATTCCCTTTAAAAAAAAAAATCCTCCTTTTTTGGCGACAATTCCCTTTTTCTTACAATTCCCCATTTTTTTTTTTTTAACAATTCCCGATTATTTTGGGAAAATTCCTGATTTTTTTGGGATGATTCCTGATTTTTTCCAGATGATTCCCTGCTTTTTCTTGACAATTTCCAGGGGTTTTTTTTGGATGATTCCCTTTTTAAAAAAATGATTCCCGATTTTTTGGGGACAATTCCTGATTTTTTTGGGGACAATTCCTGATTTTTTTTTAATAATTCCTGAATTTTTTTTTTTGACGATTCCTGATTATTTTTTTAATGACTCCCTGAGGTTTTTTTGGACATTTTCCACGTTTTGTTTTAAATCATTCCAAATTTTTTTTTTCAATTTATGATCATGTGTTAATTATTAAATCCCAAATCCCGAAAAATCCGAATCCCAAATCCCCAAAAAATTCCCATTTTTGGTTAATTATTAAACCCAAATCCCAAAAATTTCCCATTTTTGGTTAATTATTAATCCCAAATCCCCAAAAATTCCCATTTTTGGTTAATTATTAAATCTAAATCCCAAAAAAATCCCATTTTTGGTTAATTATTAAACCCAAATCCCAAAAAATCCGAATCCCAAATCCCCAAAAAATTCCCATTTTTGGTTAATTATTAATCCCAAATCCCCAAAAATTCCCATTTTTGGTTAATTATTAAACCCAAATCCCAAAAAATTCCCATTTTTGGTTAATTATTAACCCCAAATCCTGAAAAATCGAATTCCTGATTAATTATTAACCCAAATTCCTGAAAATTCCCAATCCTGAATCGCCCAAAAAATTCCCGTTCCCAATTAATCATTAATGGAAAATCACATTTCTAATTAATTATTAATAGAAATTCCCATTCCCAATTAATCATTAACCACAAATTCCCACTCCCAATTAATCATTAACCCAAATCCAATCCCGAATTTTTCACCCCAAATTTCCAGTCCTGAACTCAATCCTGAATTTTTCACCCCAAATTTAATCCCAAATTTTCATCCCAAATTCAATCCCAAATTTTTCACCCCAAATTCCAATCCCAAATTTTTCACCCCAAATTTTTCACCCCAAATTCCAATCCTGAGGGATTTTCATCCCAAATTCAATCCCAAATTTTTCACCCCAAATTCAATCCCAAATTTTTCATCCCAAATTCCAATCCCAAATTTTTCACCCCAAAATTCCAATCCCAAATTCAATCCTGAATTTTTTACCCCAAATTCCCAACCCTGAGAAAATCCCATCCCAAATTTAATCCCGAATTTTTCACCCCAAATTTTTCACCCCAAATTCCAATCCTGAGGGATTTCCATCCCAAATTCAACCCCAAATTTTCCACCCCAAAATTCAAGGGACTCACCCCAAATTCCAATCCCGAATTTTTCACCCCAAAATTCCAATCCCAAATTTTTCACCCCAAAATTCCAATCCCAAATCCAATCCTGAATTTTTCACCCCAAATTCCCAACCCTGAGAAAATCCCATCCCAAATTTAATCCCGAATTTTTCACCCCAAATTTAATCCCGAATTTTTCACCCCAAATTTTTCACCCCAAATTCCAATCCTGAGGGATTTCCATCCCAAATTCAATCCCAAATTTTTCATCCCAAATTCCAATCCCAAATTTTTCACCCCAAAATTCCAATCCCAAATTCAATCCTGAATTTTTTTACCCCAAATTCCCAACCCTGAGAAAATCCCATCCCAAATTTAATCCCGAATTTTTCACCCCAAATTTTTCACCCCAAATTCCAATCCTGAGGGATTTTCATCCCAAATTCAACCCCAAATTTTCCACCCCAAAATTCAAGGGACTCACCCCAAATTCCAATCCCAAATTTTTCACCCCAAAATTCCAATCCCAAATTTTCACCCCAAAATTCCAATCCCAAATCCAATCCTGAATTTTTCACCCCAAATTCCCAACCCTGAGAAAATCCCATCCCAAATTTTTCATCCCAAATTTTTCACCCCAAATTCCCATCCCGAATGCAACCCCGAATTTTTCATCCCAAACTCAATCCCGAATTTTTCATCCCAAATTTAATCCCGAAT
Source organism: Acanthornis magna (assembly GCA_036785705.1). Taxonomy (NCBI): domain Eukaryota; kingdom Metazoa; phylum Chordata; class Aves; order Passeriformes; family Acanthizidae; genus Acanthornis; species Acanthornis magna. The sequence goes on from JAWUZG010001040.1 coordinate 44,331, forward strand.
TTTTCACCCCAAATTTTTCACCCCAAATTCCAATCCTGAGGGATTTCCATCCCAAATTCAACCCCAAATTTTCCACCCCAAAATTCAAGGGACTCACCCCAAATTCCAATCCCGAATTTTTCACCCCAAAATTCCAATCCCAAATTTTTCACCCCAAAATTCCAATCCCAAATCCAATCCTGAATTTTTCACCCCAAATTCCCAACCCTGAGAAAATCCCATCCCAAATTTAATCCCGAATTTTTCACCCCAAATTTAATCCCGAATTTTTCACCCCAAATTTTTCACCCCAAATTCCAATCCTGAGGGATTTCCATCCCAAATTCAATCCCAAATTTTTCATCCCAAATTCCAATCCCAAATTTTTCACCCCAAAATTCCAATCCCAAATTCAATCCTGAATTTTTTTACCCCAAATTCCCAACCCTGAGAAAATCCCATCCCAAATTTAATCCCGAATTTTTCACCCCAAATTTTTCACCCCAAATTCCAATCCTGAGGGATTTTTCATCCCAAATTCAACCCCAAATTTTCCACCCCAAAATTCAAGGGACTCACCCCAAATTCCAATCCCAAATTTTTCACCCCAAAATTCCAATCCCAAATTTTTCACCCCAAAATTCCAATCCCAAATCCAATCCTGAATTTTTCACCCCAAATTCCCAACCCTGAGAAAATCCCATCCCAAATTTTTCATCCCAAATTTTTCACCCCAAATTCCCATCCCGAATGCAACCCCGAATTTTTCATCCCAAACTCAATCCCGAATTTTTCATCCCAAATTTAATCCCGAATTTTTCACCCCAAATTTTTCACCCCAAATTCCAATCCTGAGGGATTTCCATCCCAAATTCAATCCCAAATTTTCCACCCCAAAATTCAAGGGACTCACCCCAAATTCCAATCCCAAATTTTTCACCCCAAAATTCCAATCCCAAATTTTTCACCCCAAAATTCCAATCCCAAATTCAATCCTGAATTTTTCACCCCAAATTCCCAACCCTGAGAAAATCCCATCCCAAATTTAATCCCGAATTTTTCACCCCAAATTTAATCCCGAATTTTTCACCCCAAATTTTTCACCCCAAATTCCAATCCTGAGGGATTTCCATCCCAAATTCAACCCCAAATTTTTCACCCCAAATTCAATCCCAAATTTTTCACCCCAAATTCAATCCCAAATTTTTCACCCCAAAATTCCAATCCCAAATCCAATCCTGAATTTTTTACCCCAAATTCCCAACCCTGAGAAAATCCCATCCCAAATTTTTCATCCCAAATTTTTCACCCCAAATTTTTCACCCCAAATTCCAATCCTGAGGGATTTCCATCCCAAATTCAACCCCAAATTTTCCACCCCAAAATTCAAGGGACTCACCCCAAATTCCAATCCCGAATTTTTCACCCCAAAATTCCAATCCCAAATTTTTCACCCCAAAATTCCAATCCCAAATCCAATCCTGAATTTTTTACCCCAAATTCCCAACCCTGAGAAAATCCCATCCCAAATTTTTCATCCCGAAATTCCATCACAAGGATTCAATCCCGAATTTTTCACCCCAAATTCAAGAGATTCACCCCAAATTTAATCCCGAATTTTCCACCCCAAATTCAATCCCGAATTTTCCCTGAATCCACCCGGAATTTCCCAAATAATTTCCCATATAATTTAATTTTTTCATTTAATTTCCCAAATAATTTCCCAAGTAATTTTTCGTATTATTTCCCATATAATCCCCCATATAATTTAATTTCTCGTATAATTTAATTTTCCAAATAATTTCCCATATAATTTAATTTCTCACATAATTTCCCCTATACTATTTTTTTCAAAATAATTTCCCATATAATTTCCCATATAATTTTATTATAAAATAATTTCCCATATAATTTCCCATAAAATTTAATTTCCCAAATAATTTCCCGTATAATTTGATTTTTTAATTTCATTTCCCATATAATTTAATTTTCCAAATAATTCCACATATAATTTCCCATATAATTTCCCATACAATTTTATTATAAAATAATTTCCCAATTTCCAAAATAATTTCCCATATAATTTTATTTTTCCAAATAATTTCCCATATAGTTCCCCATACAATCCCCCACATAATTTAATTTTTTAATTTCATTTCCCACGTAATTTCATTTTCCAAATAATTTCCCAAATAATTTCCCATACAATTTAATTTTCCATATAATTTCCCAAATAATTTCCCAAATAATTTCCCATATAATTTCCCATATAATTTAATTTTTTAGTTTCATTTCCCATATAATTTTATTATAAAATAATTTCCCATACAATTTCCCATATAATTTAATTTCCCATATAGTTCCCCATACAATCCCCCACATAATTTAATTTTTTAATTTCATTTCCCACGTAATTTCATTTTCCAAATAATTTCCCAAATAATTTCCCATACAATTTAATTTTCCATATAATTTCCCAAATAATTTCCCAAATAATTTCCCATATAATTTCCCATATAATTTAATTTTTTAGTTTCATTTCCCATATAATTTTATTATAAAATAATTTCCCATACAATTTCCCATATAATTTAATTTCCCAAATAATTTCCCAAATAATTCCCCATATAATTTGATTTTTTAATTTCATTTCCCATATAATTTAATTTTCCAAGTAATTCCACATATAATTTCCCATATAATTTCCCATATAATTTTATTATAAATTAATTTCCCAAATAATTTCCCAAATAATTTTATTATAAAATAATTTCCCATATAATTTTATTATAAAATAATTTCCCAAATAATTTCCCATACAATTTTATTATAAAATAATTTCCCAAATAATTTGATTTTTCCAAATAATTTCCCATACAATTTCCCATCTAATTTAAAGGATAAAAAGGATTTTTTTTGGGAATTCCAGGAAGGATTTTCAGATTTCCGTGTGGGATTTTTGGGAATTCCAAGGAGAATTTTTGGGAATTCCAGGAGAGATTTTTGGGATTTTTCCAAAGGGGATTTTTGGGAATTCCAGGAGAGATTTTTGGGAATTCCAGGTGGGATTTTTGGGAATTCCAAGAGGGATTTTTGGGATTTTTCCATGTGGGATTTTTTGGATTTCCGTGTGGGATTTTTGGGAATTCCAAGGAGGATTTTTGGGAATTCCAGGAGCGATTTTTTGGATTTCCAGGATGGATTTTTTGGGAATTCCAGGAGTGATTTTTTGGGAAATTCCAGGAAGGATTTTTGGGAATTCCAGGAGCGATTTTTGGGAATTCCATTGGAGATTCTATCAGGGAATTCCAAAGGGAAATTCCATGGGCGAATTCCATAGGTGGATTCCATAGGGGAATTCCATAGGGGAATTCCATAGGGGAATTCCATAGGGGAATTCCATTGGGGAATTCCATTGGGGATTCCATAGGAAAATTCCATAGGTGAATTCCGTCAGGGATTCCATAGCGAATTCCATAGGGAAATTCCATTGGGGATTCCATAGGGGAATTCCACAGGGCAATTCCATCAGGGAATTCCATTGGGAAATTCCATAGTAAAATTCCATAGGTGAATTCCGTAGGAAAATTCCATAGGGAAATTCCACAGGGAAATTCCATCGGGGATTCCATAGGGGAATTCCATGGGGGATTCCATAGGGAGTTCCACAGAGAAATTCCATAGGGGATTCCATAGGGAAATTCCATGGGGGAATTCCATGGGGCATTCTATAGGGAAATTCCACAGGGAAATTCCATCAGGAATTCTATAGGGAAATTCCATCGGGGATTCCATAGGGAAATTCCATTGGGGATTCCATAGGGAAATTCCATTGGGGATTCCATGGGGGAATTCCACAGCGAAATTCCATGGGGGAATTCCATGGGGGATTCTATAGGGAAATTCCATTGGGGAATTCCATCAGGAATTCTATGGGGAAATTCCATAGGTGAATTCCGTCAGGGATTCCATAGGGAATTCCATAGGAAAATTCCATAGGGAAACTCCATTGGGAATTCCATAGAGAAATTCCATAGGGAAATTCCATAAGGAAATTCCATAGGGAATTCCATTGGGGATTCCATAGGGAAATTCCATAGGTGAATTCTGCCAGGGATTCCATAGGAGATTCTTCCGTGTCCCCAGCACCTTCTGGCTGTCACCTGAGCCACTCAGTGTCACCCTGAGCCACTCAGTGTCACCAGGAGCCTCTCAGTGTCACCAGGAGCCTGTCCCGTGTCACCCTGAGCCACTCCTGTGTCACCCTGAGCCTGTCCTGTGTCACCTGAGCCACTCCTGTGTCACCCTGAGCCTATTCCGTGTCACCTGGAGCCACTCCCATGTCACCTGAGCCACTCCTGTGTCACCCTGAGCCACTCCTGTGTCACCCTGAGCCTATTCTGTGTCCCCAGCACTGTCTGTGTGTCCCCAGCACCCTCTGGGTGTCACCCTGAGCCTGTCACGTGTCACTGTAAACCTGTCCCGTGTCACCTGCAGCCACTCCCGTGTCACCCTGCACCTGTCCCACGTCACCGTGAGCCACTCCCATGTCACCTGAGCCACTCCCGTGTCACTCTGAACCTGTCCCGTGTCACCCTCAGCCCCTCCCGTGTCACCTGAGCCACTCAGTGTCACCCTGAGCCTATTCCGTGTCCCCAGCACTGTCTGTGTGTCCCCAGCACCCTCTGGGTGTCACCCTGAGCCTGTCCTGTGTCACCTGAACCTGTCCCGTGTCACCCTGAGCCACTCCCGTGTCACTCTGAGCCTGTCCTGTGTCACCCTCAGCCCCTCCCGTGTCACCTGAGCCACTCAGTGTCACCCTGAGCCTATTCCGTGTCCCCAGCACTGTCTGTGTGTCCCCAGCACCCTCTGGGTGTCACCCTGAGCCTCTCTGGTGTCACCAGGAGCCTGTCCCGTGTCACCTGAGCCACTCCCTTGCCACCAGGGCCCTCCTCGGTGTCACCAGGAGCCTCTCTGTTGTCACCCAGACCCTCTCCGGTGTCACCAGCACTTTCTTTCGTGTCCCCAGCACCCTCTGGGTGTCACCCTGAGCCCCTCCCGTGTCACCCTGAACCTGTCCCACGTCACCCTGAGCCCCTCCCGTGTCACCCTGTACCTGTCCCGTGTCACCGTGAGCCACTCCTGTGTCACCCTCAGCCCCTCCCGTGTCACCCTGAGCCTATTCTGTGTCCCCAGCACCCACTGGGTGTCCCCCTGAGCCCCTCCCACGTCACCTGAGCCACTCCTGTGTCACCCTGAGCCTATTCCGTGTCCCCAGCACTGTCTGTGTGTCCCCAGCACCCACTGGGTGTCACCCTGAGCCTGTCCCGTGTCACCTGGAGCCACTCCTCTGTCACCTGAGCCACTCCTAAGTCACCCTCAGCCACCCCCATGTCACTGTGAACCTGTCCCGTGTCACCGTGAGCCACTCAGTGTCACCCTGAGCCACTTCCCTGTCCCCAGGATCCTCTGCGTGTCACCAACACCTTCTGGGTGTCACCTGAGCCACTCCCACGTCACCCTCAGCCACTCCTGTGTCACCCTAACCTGTCCCACATCACCGTGAGCCACTCAGTGTCACCCTGAGCCTATTCCGTGTCACCTGCAGCCACTCCCATGTCACTCTGAACCTGTCCCGTGTCACCCTCAGCCCCCCCCATGTCACCTGAGCCACTCCCGTGTCACCCTGAGCCTATTCTGTGTCCCCAGCACTGTCTGTGAGTCCCCAGCACCCTCTGGGTGTCACCCTGAGCCTGTCACGTGTCACCGTGAACCTGTCCCGTGTCACCTGAGCCACTCCTTTGTCACCCTTAGCCTATTCTGTGTCCCCAGCACTCTCTGGGTGTCACCCTAACCTGTCCCGTGTCACTCTAGCCACTCCCATGTCACTCTGTACCTGTCCCACGTCACCGTGAGCCACTCCCACGTCACCTGAGCCACTCCTGTGTCACCCTGAACCTGTCCCACGTCACCATGAGCCACTCCCATGTCACCCTGAGCCTATTCCGTGTCCCCAGCACTGTCTGTGTGTCCCCAGCACCCTCTGGGTGTCACCCTGAGCCTGTCACGTGTCACCCTGAACCTGTCCCGTGTCACCTGAGCCACTCCCGTGTCACCCTGTACCTGTCCCACGTCACCCTCAGCCCCTCCCACGTCACCCAGAGCCACTCCTGTGTCACCCTTAGCCTATTCTGTGTCCTCAGCACCCACTGGGTGTCACCCTGAGCCTGTCACGTGTCACCGTGAACCTGTCCCACGTCACCCAGAGCCACTCCTTTGTCACCCTCAGCCCCTCCCATCTCACCTGAGCCACTCCTTTGTCACCCTGAGCCTATTCCGTGTCACCTGAGCCACTCCTTTGTCACCCTGAGCCTATTCCGTGTCCCCAGCACTGTCTGTGTGTCCCCAGCACCCTCTGGGTGTCACCCTGAGCCTGTCACGTGTCACCGTGAACCTGTCCCGTGTCACCTGAGCCACTCCTTTGTCACCCTTAGCCTATTCTGTGTCCCCAGCACTCTCTGGGTGTCACCCTAACCTGTCCCGTGTCACTCTAGCCACTCCCATGTCACTCTGTACCTGTCCCACGTCACCGTGAGCCACTCCCACGTTACCTGGAGCCACTCCTTTGTCACCCAGAGCCACTCCTTTGTCACCCAGAGCCACTCCTGTGTCACCCTTCGCCTATTCCGTGTCCCCAGCCCCCACTGGGTGTCACCCTGAGCTCATTTCATGTCACCAGGAGCCTCTCAAGTCACAGCAGGACCCTCTGGGTGTCCCCAGAACGCTCTGGGTGTCACCAGGGCTCTGTCCTGTGTCACCCTGAGCCCCTCCAGTGCCACCAGGACCCTCTGGGTGTCCCCAGGGACGTCTCCTGTGCCACCAGGGCTCTGTTCCGTGTCACCCTGAGCCCCTCCAGTGCCACCAGGACCCTCTGGGTGTCCCCAGGACGCTCTGGGTGTCACCAGGGACGTTTCCTGTGGCACCAGGGCTCTGTCCTGTGTCACTCTGAGCCCCTCCAGTGCCACCAGGACCCTGTCCCATGGGTCAAGACCCCCACCCGAGTAGGCACGACACTCTGCAGTGTCACCTGGACCCTGTCCAGTGTCCCCAAAACCTCTCCCGTGTCACCAGGACCCTCTGCAGTGTCACCAGGACCCTCAGAAGGGACAGCGAGACCCCCACCCATGGGGACAAGACCCTCTGCCATGGGACAAGACCCTCTCCGGTGTCACCTGGAGCCCCTCCGGTGTCCCCAGGACCCTCTCCGGTGTCACCTGGACCCTGTCCGGTGTCACCTGGACCCCCTCCGGTGTCACCAGGACCCTCTCCGGTGTCACCTGGAGCCCTCCAATGTCACCTGGACCCTCTGCAGTGTCACCAGGACCTTGTCCCGTGTCCCCAAAACTCCTCCCGTGTCCCCAGGACCCCCTCCGGTGTCACCTGGAGCCCTCCGGTGTCACCTGGAACCCCCCCCCGTGTCACCTGGACCCTCTCCGGTGTCCCCAGGACCCCTCCGGTGTCCCCAGGACCCTGTTCGGGGGTCTCAAGACCCTGTCCCACGGGTCGGGACAGCCCCCGATGTCACCTGGACCCCTCCGGTGTCACCTGGAGCCTCTCCGATGTCCCCACACCACTGTCCGGTGTCACCTGGACCCTGTCCCACGGGTCGAGACCCCCTCCGGTGTCACCTGGAGCCTCTCCAGTGTCACCTGGACCCTGTCTGGTGTCACCTGGACCCCCTCCGGTGTCCCCAGACCCCTGTCCGGTGTCACCTGGACCCCCTCCGGTGTTACCTGGAGCCCTCCGGTGTCACCTGGACCCTCTCCAGTGTCACCTGGAGCCCCTCCGGTGTCACCTGGACCCCCTCCGGTGTTACCTGGAGTCCTCCGGTGTCACCTGGACCCTCTCCAGTGTCACCTGGAGCCCCTCCGGTGTCACCTAGAGCCTCTCCGGTGTCCCCAGACCCCTGTCCGGTGTCACCTGGAGCCCCTCTGGTGTCCCCACGCCCCTCCCCCACAGCCCAAGCCCCCCACCCAAATGCGCAGGACCCTCTCCCTCCCCACCGGGACCCCTGTCCGATGTCCCCAAGCCCCCCGGGGTGTCCCCAGCCCCCATTGCGGTGTCCCCAAGCCCCTCCGGGCAGTGCCACCCCCCCATTTCCCGGTTCGCCCCCCCCCCCACTCACCGTCCGTTCCGCTCCGCTCCCGCCGCCGCCAGCGCAACCTGTTACCTTCGCCAGGCCACGCCCCCCGCTCGCTGATTGGCCGGCGAGGGGCCAAAACCCCGCCTCTGGGCGGGGCTAACGGGGCTAAGCCACGCCCACCAGCGCACCGGAGCGGAGTCACGTGGCGGCGCCGCCATTTTGGAAAGGGAACCGCGCCCTTGGCGGGGAAAAGGAGGAATTTCCGCCGCGCTCAAGATGGCGGACAGGCCACGCCCACTCGCCACGGCGGCCTCTGCGCCTGCGCAGTCGGTGAGGAGACGCCATCTTGGGGAGGGAACCGCGCCCTTCGCGGGGGAAAAAAGGAATTTCCGCCGCGCTCAAAATGGCAGACAGGCCACGCCCACTCCCTACGGAGGCCGGGAGAGGCCGCGATTCTTCCGTGCGGACGGAGTCACGTGGCGCCGCCATTTTGGGGAGGGAACCGCGCCCTTCGCGGGGAAAAAAAGAATTTCCGCCGCGCTCAAGATGGCGGACAGGCCACGCCCACTCGCCGCGGCGGCCTCTGCGCATGCGCAGTAGGTGAGGCGCCGCCATCTTGGGGAGGGAACCGCGCCCTTCGCGGGGAAAAGGAAGAATTTACGCCGCGCTCAAGATGGCGGATAGGCCACGCCCGCTCGCTACGGGGGCCGGGAGAGGCCGCGATTCCTCCGTGAGGACGGAGTTACTTAGAGGCGCCACCATTTTGGGGAGGGAACCGCGCCCTTCGCGGGGAAAAGGAAGAATTTACGCCGCGCTCAAGATGGCGGATAGGCCACGCCCGCTCGCTACGGGGGCCGGGAGAGGCCGCGATTCCTCCGTGAGGACAGAGTTACGCTGCGGCGCCGCCATTTTGGGGAGGGAACCGCGCCCTTGGCGGGGAAAAGGAAGAATTTACGCCGCGCTCAAGATGGCGACGAAGCCACGCCCATTCGGTACGGTGGCCGAGAGTGCTCGGTATGAGCGCATGCGCAGTCGGTGCAGCGGCGCCATCTTGAATAGGGAAGCGCGCCCGAGTGGAGTTCCCGCCACGCTCAAAATGGCGGCCAAGCCACGCCCACTCCCTACGGAGGCCGGGAGAGGCCGGGATTCCTCCGTGAGGACGGAGTTACGCTGCGGCGCCGCCATCTTGGGGAGGGAACCCTTCCCATCGCATTTGAGATTCGTAGCCAAAGAAAAGCGGGAGCGGTGCCCCTATAGAGGGGATTTATATGGTCCTAGGGTCCCCAAAATCAGGAGCAACTTCCATAGGGCAATCCATAGGGAAGGAATCGTCCCTATAGGGACGCGCTCAAAATGGCGGCCAAGCCACGCCCACTCCTTGTGGCAAAAAAGGGGGGGGCCCCAGTCTCCGCGCATGCGCAGCCGTGGTATCGCCGCCATTTTGAGGAGGGAAACACGCTCAGGGAGGTGTTCTCGCCACGCTCAAAATGGCAGGCGAGCCACACTCATTCGTTTCTCCGCGCATACGTAGTTTGTGTATCGCCGCCATATTGAGAAGGTCAGCGCGCCGAAAGGAGGCGTTCTCGCCACTCTCAAAATGGCGGCCGAGCCACGCCCTTTCTGAGCTACGGCGTCTTCTCCGCGCATGCGCAGTTTGTGTATCGCCGCCATATTGAGGAGGGCAGCGTGCTCAGGGAGGTGTTCTCGCCACTCTCAAAATGGCGGCCGAGCCACGCCCATTCTGAGCGGCGGCATTTTCTCCGCGCATGCGCAGTCTGTGTAGCGCCGCCATATTGAGGAGGGCAGCGTGCTCAGGGAGGTGTTCTCGCCGCTCTCAAAATGGCGGCCGAGCCACGCCCGTTCTGAGCGGCGGCATTTTCTCCGCGCATGCGCAGTGGCCGCGGCGTGACTAAGATGGAGGCTGAGGCACCGCCGCCGTTCTGGGCCGGGGGTCCTTCCCCGGGACAAATCTACATCCCCCGGGCTCCCCTCGGCACCGGGACAGGCACCGGGACCTCCACCGGCACCGGAGCGATGCCCTTCGGCCGCACCCTGTGAGGGCACGGGGGCGCGGGGCGGGCGGAGGGCATGAGGGCTGAGGGGAAGGGGAGAGACCGTGAGGGCTGAGGGGGGAAATTGTGAGGGGGAGGTTCTGGGGAGCGAACTGGGGAGACTGGGAGGCCAAACTGGGGAGACTGGGAGGCCAAACTGGGGGGACTGGGAGGGCAAACTGGGCAGAATGGGAGGGATGGAGGGATTTGGGGAGGGTCCCTGAGAGCTGAGGGGAAGGGGAGAGGCCCTGAGGACTGAGGGGGGTGAACTGGGGAGACTGGGAGGGCAAACTGGGGAGACTGGGAGGAATGGGAGAGCAAACTGGGGGGACTGGGAGGCCAGATTGGGCAGACTAGTAGAGCGAACTGGGCAGACTGGGAGGGATGGAGGGATTTGCGAGGGTCCCTAAGGGATGGGAGGGTGGGAGGGGAAGGGGAGAGGCCCTGAGGGCTGAGGGGGGAAATTGTGAGGGAGGGGTTTTGGGGGGCAAACTGGGGAGACTGGGAGGCCAAACTGGGGTGACTGGAGAGACTGGGAAGGATGGGAGGGCAAACTGGGGAGACTGGGAGGGCAAACTGGGCAGACTGGGAGGGATGGAGGGATTTGGGGAGGGTCCCTTGGGGGCTGAGGGGAGGGGGAGAGGCCCTGAAGACTGAGGGGGGGCGAACTGGGGAGACTGGGAGGACAAACTGGGGAGACTGGGAGGGCAAACTGGGCAGACTGGGGAGACTGGGAGGGGTGGGAGGCCAAACTGGGGAGACTGGGAGGGATGGGAGGGCAACCTGGGCAGACTGGGAGGGCAAACTGGGCAGACTGGGGGACTGGGAAGGATGGAGGGATTTGGGGAGGGGTCCTGAGGGCTGAGGGGGGGAATTGTGAGGGGAGGTTCTGAGGGGCGAACTGGGGAGACTGGGAGGGTGAATTGGGGAGACTGGGAGGGTGGACTGGGCAGACTGGGGAGAGTGGGAGGGATGGGAGAGCAAACTGGGGGGACTGGGAGGGCAAACTGGGCAGACTGGGAAGGATGGAGGGATTTGGGGAGGGTCCCTGAGGGCTGAGGGGAAGGGGAGAGACCGTGAGGGCTGAGGGGGGAAATTGTGAGGGGGAGGTTCTGGGGGGGCGAACTGGGGAGACTGGGAGGCCAAACTGGGGAAACTGGGGAGAGTGGGAGGGATGGGAGAGCAAACTGGGGGGACTGGGAGACCAAACTGGGCAGAATGGGAGGGATGGAGGGATTTGGGGAGGGGTCCTGAGGGCTGAGGGGAAGGGGAGAGGCCCTGAGTGCTGAGGGGGGGCAAACTGGGGAGACTGGGAGGGCAAACTGGGGAGACTGGAGAGACTGGGAGGGATGGGAGAGCAAACTGGGGAGACTGGGAGGGCAAACTGGGGAGACTGGGAGAGATGGGAGGGGTCTAGGGGTCAAACTGGGGAGACTGGGGGATGGGGAGGGTCCCTGAGGGACCCAAAATGGGAACCGAATTGGGATCCAAACTGGGCTCCTAACTGGGAATCAAACTGGTTAAACTGGGTTCCTAACTGATCCAAACTGGGACCCAAACTGGGTTCCTAACTAGGAATAAAACTGGTTAAACTGGGCTTCTAACTGATCCAAACTGGGACCCAAACTGGGCAAACTGGGCTCCTAACTGGGAATTAAACTGGGCTCCAGACTGATCTAAACTGGGATCCAAACTGGGAGCCAAACTGGGAACTGAACTTGGGGCTAAATTGAGAGTTAAAATGGGAGCCAAACTGGGATCCAAACTGGGATGAACAGGGAGCCAAACTGGGAGCCTAACTGGGGTCCAAACTGGGAGCCAGACTGGAGACTAAAAGGGAAGTTAAAATGGGAACCAAAGTGGGAGCCAAACTGGGAGCCAAACTGGGAATCAGACTGGTCAAACTAGGCTCCAGACTGGTCAAGTTGGGAGCCAAACTGGGATCGAATTGGTCAAACTGGTAGCCAGACTGGAGGGTAAAATGGGAGTTAAAATGGGAGGCAAAGCTGGAACCAAACTGGGTTCCAAACTGGGATCCAAACTGGGCAAACCGGGAGCCAAACTGGGAGCCAAACTGGGGCCGAAACTGGGAATCAAACTGGTCAAACTGGGATTCAAACTGGGCTCCAAACTGGGAATCAAAGTGGTCAAACTGGGAGCCAAACTGGGATCCAAACTGAGACCCAAACCGAAATTTAAGGTTGGATCCAAACTGAAACTTAAGCTTGGATCCAAACTGGGACCCAAACTGGGTTGAAGGGGGGAACGTAGGAGCCAAATTGGGAGCCAAACTGGTCTGAACCAGGAACTAAACTGGGATCCAAAGTGGTGTGAACCAGAATCCAAACTGGGAACCAAACTGGGAGCTAAACTGGGAAGATGAAGAGACGATTTGGGAATGAGGAAAAGAAAGAAAAAGAAAACTTAGGAATGCAGGGGGAACTGCAGGGGTGCGGAATGAGCAAACTGGGAGCAAACTGGGCTGAACTGGGAGCCAAACTGGGAGCCAAACTGGGACCCAAACTGGAACCCAAACTGGGATGAACAGGGAGCCAAACTGGGAACCAGACGGGGAGCTAAACTGGGATCCAAACTGGGATGAACAGGGAGCCAAACTGGGAACCAGACGGGGAGCTAAACTGGGATCCAAACTGGGATGAACAGGGAGCCAAACTGGGAACCAGACGGGGAGCTAAACTGGGATCCAAACTGGGATGAACAGGGAGCCAAACTGGGGACTAAATTGGGAGTTAAACTGGGAACCAAACTGGGATCCAAACTGGGCAAACCGGGAGCCAAACTTGGATCCAAACTGGGAGCCGAACTGGGACCGAAACTGGGAATCAAAGTGGTCAAACTGGGCTCCAAACTGGGAGCCAAACTGAGACCGAAACCGAAGTTTAAGGTTGGATCCAAACTGAAACTTAAGCTTGGATCCAAAGTGGGAACCAAACTGGGCTCCAAACTGGTCAAACTGGTTTCCAAACCAGTCCAAACCAGTTCAAACCAGTCCAACCCTCTCGGCAGGACCCCGATGGTGACAGGCACGTCGGTGCTGGGGCTGCAGTTCCAGGGAAAGGAAACTCAGGAATGCAGGGGAACTGCAGGGGTGCGGAATGAGGAAACTGGGAGCAAACTGGGCTGAACTGGGACCCAAACCAGTCCAAACCAGTTCAAACCAGTCCAACCCCCTCGACAGGACCCCGATGGTGACGGGCACGTCGGTGCTGGGGCTGCAGTTCCAGGAAAAGGAAACTCAGGAATGCAGGGGGAACTGCAGGGGTGCGGAATGAGCAAACTGGGAGCAAACTGGGCTGAACTGGGAGCAAACTGGGGTCCAAACTGGGAGCCAAACTGGGAGCCAAACTGGGATCCGAATTGGTCAAACTGGGAGCCAAACTTGGATCCAAACTGGGATCTGAATTGGTCAAACTGGGAGCCAGACTGGAGACTAAAAGGGAAGTTAAAATGGGAACCAAAGTGGGAGCCAAACTGGGCTCCAAACTGGGAATCAGACTGGGCAAACTATGACACAAACTGGTCCAACTGGTTTCCAAACTGGTCTAAACTGGTCCAAACTGGTCCAAACTGGTGTCCCTGTGGCAGGACCCTGCTGGTGACAGGCACGTCGGTGCTGGGGCTGCAGTTCCAGGGAAAGGAAACTCAGGAATGCAGGGGAACTGCAGGGGTGCGGAATGAGCAAACTGGGAGCAAACTGGTCAAACTGGGCTGAACTAGTCTCCAAACCAGTCCAAACCAGTTCAAACCAGTTCAAACTAGTCCAAACCAGTTCAACCCTCTCGGCAGGACCCCGATGGTGACAGGCACGTCGGTGCTGGGGCTGCAGTTCCAGGGAAAGGAAACTCAGGAATGCAGGGGAACTGCAGGGGTGCGGAATGAGCAAACTGGGAGCAAACTGGGCTGAACTGGGAGCAAACTGGGAACCAGACTGGGAGCCAAACTGAGAGCTAAACTGGGTATCAAACTGGGATGAACTGGGAGCAAAATTGGGAACCAAACTGGGAACCAAACTGGGATGGAATGGCGAACCTAGGAGCCAAATTGGGAGCCAAACTGGGAATGAATCTGGGAGTTAAACTGGGATCTAAACTGGGATGAACTGGGAGCCAAACTGGGGGGCCTGGGATCCAGACTGGAGACTAAAAGGGAAGTTAAAATGGGAGCCAAACTGGAACCCAAACTGGGAATCAGACTGGTCAATCTAAGCTCCAAACTGGTCAAGTTGGGAGCCAAACTGGGAACCAAACTGGGAGCCAAACTGGGAACCAAACTGGGAGCCAAACTGGGATCTGAATTGGTCAAACTGGGAGCCAGACTGGAGACTAAAATGGAAGTTAAAATGGGAACCAAAGTGGGAACCAAACTGGGCTCCAAACTGGGAATCAGACTGGGCAAACTATGACCCAAACTGGTCCAACTGGTTTCCAAACTGGTCTAAACTGGTCCAAACTGGTCTAAACTGGTTTCCCCTGTGGCAGGACCCCGATGGTGACAGGAACGTCGGTGCTGGGGCTGCAGTTCCAGGGAAAGGAAACTCAGGAACGCAGGGGGAACTGCAGGGGTGCAGAATGAGCAAACTGGGAGCAAACTGGGCTGAACTGGGACCCAAACTGGGCTGAACTGGGATGAACTGGGAGCCAGACTGGGAACCAAACTGGGAGCCAAACTGGGAACTAAACTGGGAGGTAAACTGGGAACCAAACTGGGAGCCAAACTGGGATGAACAGGGAGCCAAACTGCGGGGCCTGGGAGCCTAACTGGGACCCAAACTGGTCAAACTGGGGGCTAAAATGGGAATTAAAATGGGATCCAAAGTGGGAGCCAAACTGGTTTGAACTGGGACCCAAACTGGTCAAGTTGGGAGCCAAACTGGGAGCCAAACTGGGATCCGAATTGGTCAAACTGGGAGCCAGACTGGAGACTAAAACGGGAGTTAAAATGGGACCGAAACTGGGAATTAAACTGGGACCCAAACTGGGATGAAGGGGGGAACCTAGGAGCCAAATTGGGAGCCAAACTGGGAACCAAAGTGGTCAAACTGGGATCCAAACTGGTGTGAACCAGAATCCAAACTGGGATCCAAACTGGGAGCTAAACTGGGAAGATGAAGAGACGATTTGGGAATGAGGAAAGGAAAGGAAAAGAAAACTCAGGAGTGCAGGGGGAACTGCAGGGGTGCGGAATGAGCAAACTGGGAGCAAACTGGTCAAACTGGTTTCCAAACCAGTCCAAACCAGTTCAAACCAGTTCAACCCTCTCGGCAGGACCCCGATGGTGACGGGCACGTCGGTGCTGGGGCTGCAGTTCCAGGGAAAGGAAACTCAGGAATGCAGGGGAACTGCAGGGGTGCGGAATGAGCAAACTGGGAGCAAACTGGTCAAACTGGGCTGAACTAGTCTCCAAACCAGTCCAAACCAGTTCAAACCAGTTCAAACCAGTTCAAACCAGTTCAAACCCCTCGACAGGACCCCGATGGTGACAGGCACGTCGGTGCTGGGGCTGCAGTTCCAGGGAAAGGAAACTCAGGAATGCAGGGGAACTGCAGGGGTGCGGAATGAGCAAACTGGGAGCAAACTGGGCTGAACTGGGAGCAAACTGGGGTCCAAACTGGGAGCCAAACTGGGAGCCAAACTGGGATCCGAATTGGTCAAACTGGGAGCCAAACTTGGATCCAAACTGGGATCTGAATTGGTCAAACTGGGAGCCAGACTGGAGACTAAAAGGGAAGTTAAAATGGGAACCAAAGTGGGAGCCAAACTGGGCTCCAAACTGGGAATCAGACTGGGCAAACTATGACCCAAACTGGTCCAACTGGTTTCCAAAGTGGTCTAAACTGGTTTCCAAACTGGTCTAAACTGGTTTCCAAACTGGTCCAAACTGGTCTAAACTGGTTTCCCCCGTGGCAGGACCCCGATGGTGACGGGCACGTCGGTGCTGGGGCTGCAGTTCCAGGGAAAGGAAACTCAGGAATGCAGGGGGAGCTGCAGGGGTGCGGAATGAGCAAACTGGGAGCAAACTGGGCTGAACTGGGAGCAAACTGGGCTGAACTGGGAGCAAACTGGGATCCAAACTGGGATGAACTGGGAGCCAGACTGGGAACCAAACTGGGAGCCAAACTGGGAACTAAACTGGGAGGTAAACTGGGATGAACAGGGAGCCAAGCTGCGGGGCCTGGGAGCCTAACTGGGACCCAAACTGGTCAAACTGGGGGCTAAAATGGGAATTAAAATGGGATCCAAAGTGGGAGCCACACTGGTTTGAACTGGGACCCAAACTGGTCAAGTTGGGAGCCAAACTGGGATCCGAATTGGTCAAACTGGGAGCCAGACTGGAGACTAAAATGGGAGTTAAAATGGGACCGAAACTGGGAACCAAACTGGGACCCAAACTGGGATGAAGGGGGGAACCTAGGAGCCAAATTGGGAGCCAAACTGGGAACCAAAGTGGTCAAACTGGGATCCAAACTGGTGTGAACCAGAATCCAAACTGGGATCCAAACTGGGAGCTAAACTGGGAAGATGAAGAGACGATTTGGGAATGAGGAAAGGAAAGGAAAAGAAAACTCAGGAATGGAGGGGAACTGCAGGGGTGCGGAATGAGCAAACTGGGAGCAAACTGGTCAAACTGGTTTCCAAACCAGTCCAAACCAGTTCAAACCAGTTCAACCCCCTCGGCAGGACCCCGATGGTGACAGGCACGTCGGTGCTGGGGCTGCAGTTCCAGGGAAAGGAAACTCAGGAATGCAGGGGAACTGCAGGGGTGCGGAATGAGCAAACTGGGAGCAAACTGGGCTGAACTGGGAGCAAACTGGGCTGAACTGGGATGAACTGGGAGCCAGACTGGGAACCAAACTGGGAACTAAACTGGGAACCAAACAGGGAGCCAAACTGGGATGAACAGGGAGCCAAATTGCGGGGCCTGGGAGCCTAACTGGGACCCAAACTGGTCAAACTGGGGGCTAAAATGGGAATTAAAATGGGATCCAAAGTGGGAGCCAAACTGGTTTGAACTGGGACCCAAACTGGTCAAGTTGGGAGCCAAACTGGGAGCCAAACTGGGATCCGAATTGGTCAAACTGGGAGCCAGACTGGAGACTAAAACGGGAGTTAAAATGGGACCGAAACTGGGAATTAAACTGGGACCCAAACTGGGATGAAGGGGGGAACCTAGGAGCCAAATTGGGAGCCAAACTGGGAACCAAAGTGGTCAAACTGGGATCCAAACTGGTGTGAACCAGAATCCAAACTGGGAACCAAACTGGGAGCTAAACTGGGAAGATGAAGAGACGATTTGGGAATGAGGAAAGGAAAGGAAAAGAAAACTCAGGAATGGAGGGGAACTGCAGGGGTGCGGAATGAGCAAACTGGGAGCAAACTGGTCAAACTGGGACCCAAACCAGTCCAAACCAGTTCAAACCAGTCCAAACCAGTTCAAACCAGTCCAACCCTCTCGGCAGGACCCCGATGGTGACAGGCACGTCGGTGCTGGGGCTGCAGTTCCAGGGAAAGGAAACTCAGGAATGCAGGGGAACTGCAGGGGTGCGGAATGAGCAAACTGGGAGCAAACTGGTCAAACTGGTTTCCAAACCAGTCCAAACCAGTTCAAACCAGTCCAAACCAGTTCAAACCAGTTCAACCCTCTCGGCAGGACCCCGATGGTGACAGGCACGTCGGTGCTGGGGCTGCAGTTCCAGGGAAAGGAAACTCAGGAATGCAGGGGAACTGCAGGGCTGCGGAATGAGCAAACTGGGAGCAAACTGGGCTGAACTGGGAGCCAAACTGGGCTGAACTGGGATGAACTGGGAGCCAGACTGGGAACCAAACTGGGAGCCAAACTGGGAACTAAACTGGGAGGTAAACTGGGATGAACAGGGAGCCAAGCTGCGGGGCCTGGGAGCCTAACTGGGACCCAAACTGGTCAAACTGGGGGCTAAAATGGGAATTAAAATGGGATCCAAAGTGGGAGCCAAACTGGTTTGAACTGGGACCCAAACTGGTCAAGTTGGGAGCCAAACTGGGATCCGAATTGGTCAAACTGGGAGCCAGACTGGAGACTAAAATGGGAGTTAAAATGGGACCGAAACTGGGAATTAAACTGGGACCCAAACTGGGATGAAGGGGGGAACCTAGGAGCCAAATTGGGAGCCAAACTGGGATCCGAATTGGTCAAACTGGGATCCAAACTGGTGTGAACCAGAATCCAAACTGGGATCCAAAATGGGAGCTAAACTGGGAAGATGAAGAGATGATTTGGGAATGAGGAAAGGAAAGGAAAAGAAAACTCAGGAATGGAGGGGAACTGCAGGGGTACGGAATGAGCAAACTGGGAGCAAACTGGTCAAACTGGGCTGAACTAGTCTCCAAACCAGCCCAAACCAGTTCAAACCAGTTCAAACCAGTTCAACCCTCTCGGCAGGACCCCGATGGTGACAGGAACGTCGGTGCTGGGGCTGCAGTTCCAGGGAAAGGAAACTCAGGAATGCAGGGGAACTGCAGGGGGGCGGAATGAGCAAACTGGGAGCAAACTGGGCTGAACTGGGAGCCAAACTGGGATGAACAGGGAGCCAAACTGGGAACCAGATGGGGAGCTAAACTGGGATCCAAACTGGGATGAACAGGGAGCCAAACTGGGGACTAAATTGGGAGTTAAACTGGGAACCAAACTGGGAGCTGAACTGGGAGTCAAACTGGGTGCTGAACTGGGAGCTAAACTGGGAACCAAACTGGGATCCAAACTGGGCAAACCGGGAGCCAAACTGGGAGCCGAACTGGGACCGAAACTGGGAATCAAAGTGGTCAAACTGGGCTCCAAACTGGGAGCCAAACTGAGACCGAAACCGAAGTTTAAGGTTGGATCCAAACTGAAACTTAAGCTTGGATCCAAAGTGGGAACCAAACTGGGCTCCAAACTGGTCAAACTGGAGCCAAACCAGTTCAAACCAGTTCAAACCAGTTCAAACCAGTTCAAACCCCTCGACAGGACCCCGATGGTGACAGGAACGTCGGTGCTGGGGCTGCAGTTCCAGGGAAAGGAAACTCAGGAATGCAGGGGAACTGCAGGGGTGCGGAATGAGCAAACTGGGAACAAACTGGGCTGAACTGGGAGCAAACTGGGCTGAACTGGGAGCAAACTGGGATCCAAACTGGGATGAACTGGGAGCCAGACTGGGAACCAGACTGGGAGGTAAACTGGAAATCAAACTGGGAGGCAAACTGGGATGAACAGGGAGCCAAACTGGGAACCAATCTGGGAGCTAAACTGGGATCCAAACTGGGAATGAATCTGGGAGTTAAACTGGGATCTAAACTGGGATGAACTGGGAGCCAAACTGGGGGGGCCTGGGATCCAAACTGGGAGCCTAACTGGGGTCCAAACTGGAGCCAAACTGGGAGCCAGACTGGAGACTAAAAGGGAAGTTAAAATGGGAGCCAAACTGGGAGCCAAACTGGGAATCAGCCTGGTCAAACTAGGCTCCAAACTGGTCAAGTTGGGAGCCAAACTGGTCCAACTGGTTTCCCAAACTGGGAATCAGACTGGTCTAAACTGGTGTCCCCGTGGCAGGACCCCGATGGTGACAGGCACGTCGGTGCTGGGGCTGCAGTTCCAGGGAAAGGAAACTCAGGAATGCAGGGGAACTGCAGGGGTGCGGAATGAGCAAACTGGGAGCAAACTGGGCTGAACTGGAGCCAGACTGGGAGCCAAACTGGGAGCCAACTGGGAGCCAAACTGGGATCTGAATTGGTCAAACTGGGAGCCAAACTTGGATCCCAACTGGGATCTGAATTGGTCAAACTGGGAGCCAGACTGGAGACTAAAATGGCAGTTAAAATGGGAGCCAAAGCGGGAACCAAACTGGGATCCAAACTGGAATCAGACTGGTCCAACTGGGCTCCAAACTGGTCCAACTGGTTTCCAAACTGGTCCAAACTGGTCTAAACTGGTTTCCCCCGTGGCAGGACCCCGATGGTGACAGGAACGTCGGTGCTGGGGCTGCAGTTCCAGGGAAAGGAAACTCAGGAATGCAGGGGGAGCTGCAGGGGTGCGGAATGAGGAAACTGGGAACAAACTGGGCTGAACTGGGAGCAAACTGGGCTGAACTGGGATGAACTGGGAGCCAGACTGGGAACCAAACTGGGAGCCAAACTGGAACTAAACTGGGAGGTAAACTGGGAACCAAACTGGGAGCCAAACTGGGATGAACAGGGAGCCAAGCTGCGGGGCCTGGGAGCCTAACTGGGACCCAAACTGGTCAAACTGGGGGCTAAAATGGGAATTAAAATGGGATCCAAAGTGGGAGCCAAACTGGTTTGAACTGGGACCAAACTGGTCAAGTTGGGAGCCAAACTGGGAGCCAAACTGGGATCCGAATTGGTCAAACTGGGAGCCAGACTGGAGACTAAAACGGGAGTTAAAATGGGACCGAAACTGGGAATTAAACTGGGACCCAAACTGGGATGAAGGGGGGAACCTAGGAGCCAAATTGGGAGCCAAACTGGGATCCGAATTGGTCAAACTGGGATCCAAACTGGTGTGAACCAGAATCCAAACTGGGATCCAAAATGGGAGCTAAACTGGGAAGATGAAGAGACGATTTGGGAATGAGGAAAGGAAAGGAAAAGAAAACTCAGGAGTGCAGGGGGAACTGCAGGGGTGCGGAATGAGCAAACTGGGAGCAAACTGGTCAACTGGTTTCCAAACCAGTCCAAACCAGTTCAAACCAGTTCAACCCTCTCGGCAGGACCCCGATGGTGACGGGCACGTCGGTGCTGGGGCTGCAGTTCCAGGGGGGGGTGATGCTGGCTGCCGACACCGTGGGCTCCTACGGATCGCTGGCGAGATCCGCGGCATCTCCAGGATCTGCAAGGTCAACGAGGCCACGGTGATCGGAGCTTCGGCGACTACGCCGACTTCCAGCACCTGCGGCAGCTCCTCCAGCAGATGGTGTAAGAGTTTCAGGATTTCGGGAAATTTCGGGGAATTTTTGGGAATTTTTGGGAATTTTTTGGTGTAAAAATTGCGGATTTTGGGGGAAAAATCGCGAGAGATTTGAGTATTTTGAAGGAATTTCAAAGGGATTCCAAAGGGATTCCGACTTCAAGTACCTGCGGCAGCTCCTGGAGCAGATGGTGTAAGGAATCCCAAAATTTTGGGCGATTTTGGGGAATTTTTTGGAATTTTTGGGAGTTTTCGAGGTCAAAATTGCGAATTTTGGGGGAAAATCGCACGAGATTTGCGTATTCTGAAGGAATTTTGAAGAGATTCCGAAGGGATCCAAAGAGATTTTGGTTTCCAGCACCTCCAGCAGTTCCTGGAGCAGATGGTGTAAGGAATCCCAAAATTTCGGGCGATTTTGGGGAATTTTTGGGCCATTTCGGGGATTTTCGGAGTCAAAACCACGAATTTTTGGGGGCGGTATTGTGGACGATTTGCGTATTCTGAAGGAATTTCAAAAGGATTTTAAAGGAATTTTGACTTCCAGCACCTGCGGCAGCTCCTCCAGCAGATGGTGTAAGGAATCCCAAAATTCCGGGGAATTTTGGGTGATTTTTGGGAATTTTAGGGAGTTTTCGAGGTCAAAATCGCGAATTTTGGGGGAAAATCGCATGAGATTTGCGTATTCTGAAGGAATTTTGAAGAGATTCTGAAGGGATCCAAAGAGATTTTGATTTCCAGCACCTCCAGCAGTTCCTGGAGCAGATGGTGTAAGGAATCCCAAAATTTCGGGCGATTTTGGGGAATTTTTGGGAGTTTTCGAGGTCAAAATCGTGGATTTTTGGGGAAAAATCACACGAAATTTGCGTATTCTGAAGGAATTTTGAAGAGATTCCGAAGGGATCCAAAGAGATTTTGGTTTCCAGCACCTCCAGCAGTTCCTGGAGCAGATGGTGTAAGGGATTCGGGAATTTTGGGGGAATTTTTGGGGAATTTTTGGAAATTCTCGAGGTGGAAATGGTGGATTTTTGGGGTGGATGGAGGGTTCCGCGGGATCTCCAGGATCTGCAAGGTCAACGAGGCCACGGTGATCGGAGCTTCCGGCGACTACGCCGACTTCCAGCACCTGCGGCAGCTCCTCCAGCAGATGGTGTAAGAGTTTTGGGGATTTCGGGAAATTTTGGGGAATTTTGGGGAATTTTGGGGAATTTTTAGATGTAAAAATTGTGGATTTTGGGGAAAAATCGCGAGAGATTTGAGTATTTTGAAGGAATTTCAAAGGGATTCCAAAGGGATTCCGACTTCCAGCACCTGCGGCAGCTCCTCGAGCAGATGGTGTAAGGAATCCCAAAATTTCGGGGAATTTTGGGGAATTTTTAGATGTAAAAATTGCGGATTTTGAGGAAAAATCGCACGAGATTTGCGTATTCTGAAGGAATTTTGAAGAGATTCCGAAGGGATTCCGACTTTCAGCACCTGCGGCAGCTCCTCCAGCAGATGGTGTAAGGAATCCCAAAATTTCGGGTGATTTTTGGGAATTTTTGGGAGTTTTCGAGGTCAAAATCGCGAATTTTGGGGGAAAATCGCAAGAGATTTGCGTGTTCTCGAAGGATTTGAAATAGATTTTGAAGGATTCTGAAGGGATTTTGACTTCCGGGATCTCTGGCAGCTCCTGGAGCAGATGGTGTAAGAAATTCGGGAATTTTGGGCGATTTTTGGGAATTTTTCTGGTCAAAATCACGAATTTTGGGGGCGGTGTTATGGAGGATTTGCGTATTGTGAAGGAATTCCGAAGGGATTCCAAATGGATTCCGAAGGGATCCAAAGGGATTCCGACTTTCAGCAGGTCCTGGAGCAGATGGTGTAAGGAATCCCAAAATTTCGAGCGATTTTGGGGAATTTTTGGGCAATTTTGGGGATTTTCGGAGTCAAAACCACGAATTTTTGGGGGCGGTATTGTGGAGGATTTGCGTATTCTGAAAGAATTCCAAAGGGATTTTGATTTCTGGCAGTTCCTGGAGCAGATGGTGTAGAGGATTCGGGAATTTATGGGAATTTCGGGGAGTTTTTGTGGAATTTTTGGGAATTTTCGAGGTGAAAATCGCGGATTTTGGGGAAAAAATCACGTGGGATTTGGTATTCTGAAGGAATTCTGAAAGGAATCAAAAAGGATTTTGAAGGAATTCCAAAGAGATTTCGACTTTTGGCAGCTCCTGGAGCAGATGGTGTAAGAAATCCCAAAATTTTGGGGAATTTTCGGGAATTTTTGGGAATTTTCGAGGTGAAAATCGCGGATTTTTGGGGTGAATTGTGGGTTCCGAGTGATTTCCAGGATGTCTAAGGTCATTTTTTTGAGCACAAATCCCTGAATTTCTCAGCATTCCATCCCCAAATTTCTTGGCAATTTTTGAGCTCCAATTCCTGAATTCCTTGAGCACCAATTCCTGAATTTTTTGGCCTTTTTAGAGCACAGAATCCCTGAATTTATTTGCATTTTTTGAGCACAAATCCTTGAGTTCCTTGAGCTTCGATCCCTGAATTTCTTGGCAATTTTTGAGCACAAAATCCCTGAATTTTTTGCTTTTTTTTGAGTACAATTCATTGAATTTTTTGCTCTTTTTTGAGCACAAACTCCTGAATTTCTTCACATGTTTTGAGCACCAATCCCTGAATTTTTCACTCTTTTTTGAGCATCAGTTCCTGAAATTTTTTGCGTTTTTTGAGCGCCAATCCTGAATTCTTCACCATTCCATCCCCAAATTTTTCCCCGATTTTTCCACCATCGATCCCCGAATTTCCTGTGGATTTTCGATCCCAAATCCCAATTTTTTTTGGAATTTCAGGATGGACGAGGAGCTGCTGGGGGCCGGGCACAGCTCCAGCCCCCGGGCCCTGCACTGCTCAATTCCTTGAATTTCTTGGCATTTTTTGAGCACAAATCTCTGAATTTCTCAGCCATTTTTGATCACAAACTCCTGAATTTCTTCACATTTTTTGAGCACCAATCCCTGAATTTTTCGCTCTTTTTTCAGCATCAGTTCCTGAATTTTTTGCGTTTTTTGAGCGCCAATCCTGAATCCTTCACCACTCCATCCCCAAATTTCGCGTACTGATCCCCAAATTTTTCCCAATTTTTCCACCATCAATCCCCAATTTTTTTTTGCTGATTTCCCATCCCAAATCCCAATTTTTTTTTGGAATTTCAGGATGGACGAGGAGCTGCTGGGGGCCGGGCACAGCTCCAGCCCCCGGGCCCTGCACTGCTCAACTCCTTGAATTTTTTGGCATTTTTTGAGCACAAACTCCTGAATTTCTTCACATTTTTTGAGCACAAATTGCTGCATTTTTCACTCTTTTTTGAGCACCAATCCCTGAATTTTTCGCTCTTTTTTCAGCATCAGTTCCTGAAATTTTTTGCGTTTTTTGAGCGCCAATCCTGAATTCTTCACCACTCCATCCCCAAATTTTTCCGTGATTTTTCCACCATCGATCCCCAATTTTTTTTTGCTGATTTCCCATCCCAAATCCCGATTTTTTTTGGAATTTCAGGATGGACGAGGAGCTGCTGGGGGACAGGCACAGCTCCAGCCCCTGGGCCCTGCACTGCTCAATTTTTTCAATTTATTGACATTTTTTTGAGCACAAATCTCTGAATTTCTTCACAATTTTTGACCACAAACTCCTGAATTTCTTCACATTTTTTAAGCACCAATCCCTGAATTTTTCGCTCTTTTTTCAGCATCAGTTCCTGAATTTTTCGCTCTTTTTTGACCACAAAGCCCCGAATTTCTCGCCATTCGCTCCGCAATTTCCTGGTGATTTTTGACCATAAATCCCCGAATTTCCTGTGGATTTTCGATCCCAAATCCCAATTTTTTTTGGAATTTCAGGATGGACGAGGAGCTGCTGGGGGCCGGGCACAGCTCCAGCCCCCGGGCCCTGCACTGCTCAACTCCTTGAATTTTTTGGCATTTTTTGAGCACAAATCTCTGAATTTCTCAGCCATTTTTGAGCACAAACTCCTGAATTTCTTCACATTTTTTGAGCACCAATCCCTGAATTTTTCGCTCTTTTTTCAGCATCAGTTCCTGAAATTTTTTGCGTTTTTTGAGCGCCAATGCCCGAATTTTTCACCGTTCCATCCCCAAATTTCGCGTACGATCCCCGAAATTTTTTCGCGATTTTTCCACCATCGATCCCCAATTTTTTTTTGCTGATTTCCCATCCCAAATCCCGATTTTTTTTGGAATTTCAGGATGGACGAGGAGCTGCTGGGGGACGGGCACAGCTACAGCCCTCGGGCCCTGCACTGCTCAACTCCTGAGCACAAATCCTGAAATTCCTTGGACACAAATCCTTAAATTTCTCAGAGATTTTTGAGCACAAATTTCTGAAATTTCTCAGTGTTCCATCCCCAAATTCCCTGGAAATTTTTGAGCGCAAATCTCTGAATTCCTTGAGCACCAATCCCTGAATTCCTTGAGCTTCGATCCCTGAATTTCTCGGCATTTTTTGAGCACCAAGCTCCTGAATTTCTTCACAATTTTTGAGCACAAACTCCTGAATTTCTTCACATTTTTTGAGCACCAATCCCTGAATTTTTCGCTCTTTTTTGAGCATCAGTTCCTGAAATTTTTTGCGTTTTTTGAGCGCCAACCCCTGAATTTCTCACAGTTCCATCCCCAAATTTCGCATTCCATCCCCGAATTTCTTCGCGATTTTTCCACTATCAATCCCCAATTTTTTTTTGCTGATTTCCCATCCCAAATCCCGATTTTTTTTTGGAATTTCAGGATGGACGAGGAGCTGCTGGGGGCCGGGCACAGCTCCAGCCCCCGGGCCCTGCACTGCTCAACTCCTTGAATTTTTTGGCATTTTTTGAGCACAAATCTCTGTATTTCTCAGCCATTTTTGAGCACAAACTCCTGAATTTCTTCACAATTTTTGAGCACCAATCCCTGAATTTTTCGCTCTTTTTTCAGCATCAGTTCCTGAAATTTTTTGCGTTTTTTGAGCACAAATCCCCAAATTTTTCGATGTTCCATCCCCGAATTTCGAGCTCCAATCCTCGAATTTCTTTGCGATTTTTCCACCATCGATCCCCAATTTTTTTTGCTGATTTCCCATCCCAAATCCCGATTTTTTTTGGAATTTCAGGATCGACGAGGAGCTGCTGGGGGCCGGGCACAGCTCCAGCCCCCGGGCCCTGCACTGCTCAACTCCTTGAATTTTTTGGCATTTTTTGAGCACAAATCTCTGAATTTCTCAGCCATTTTTGTATACAAAATCCCTGAATTTTTCACTCTTTTTTGAGCACCAATCCCTCAATTTTTCGCTCTTTTTTCAGCATCAGTTCCTGAATTTTTCGCTCTTTTTTGACCTCAAAGCCCCGAATTTCTCGCCATTCGCTCCTGCAATTTCCTGGTGATTTTTGACCATAAATCCCCAAATTTCCTGTGGATTTTCGATCCCAAATCCCGATTTTTTTTGGAATTTCAGGATGGACGAGGAGCTGCTGGGGGCCGGGCACAGCTCCAGCCCCCGGGCCCTGCACTGCTCAACTCCTTGAATTTCTCGGCATTTTTTGAGCACCAAGCTCCTGAATTTCTTCACAATTTTTGAGCACAAACTCCTGAATTTCTTCACATTTTTTGAGCACCAATCCCTGAATTTTTCGCTCTTTTTTCAGCATCAGCTCCTGAAATTTTTTGCGTTTTTTGAGCGCCAACCCCTGAATTCTTCACCATTCCATCCCCAAATTTTTCCCAATTTTTCCACCATCGATCCCCAATTTTTTTTTGCTGATTTCCCATCCCAAATCCCGATTTTTTTTGGAATTTCAGGATCGACGAGGAGCTGCTGGGGGACAGGCACAGCTCCAGCCCCTGGGCCCTGCACTGCTCAATTTTTTCAATTTATTGACATTTTTTTGAGCACAAATCTCTGAATTTCTTCACAATTTTTGACCACAAACTCCTGAATTTCTTCACATTTTTTAAGCACCAATCCCTGAATTTTTCGCTCTTTTTTCAGCATCAGTTCCTGAATTTTTCGCTCTTTTTTGACCACAAAGCCCCGAATTTCTCGCCATTCGCTCCGCAATTTCCTGGTGATTTTTGACCATAAATCCCCGAATTTCCTGTGGATTTTCGATCCCAAATCCCAATTTTTTTTGGAATTTCAGGATGGACGAGGAGCTGCTGGGGGCCGGGCACAGCTCCAGCCCCCGGGCCCTGCACTGTTCAACTCCTTGAATTTTTTGGCATTTTTTGAGCACCAAGCTCCTGAATTTCTTCACAATTTTTGAGCACAAACTCCTGAATTTCTTCACATTTTTTGAGCACCAATCCCTGAATTTTTCGCTCTTTTTTCAGCATCAGCTCCTGAAATTTTTTGCGTTTTTTGAGCGCCAATCCTGAATTCTTCACCACTCCATCCCCAAATTTTTCCCAATTTTTCCACCATCGATCCCCAATTTTTTTTTGCTGATTTCCCATCCCAAATCCCGATTTTTTTTGGAATTTCAGGATCGACGAGGAGCTGCTGGGGGACGGGCACAGCTACAGCCCGCGGGCTGTGCACTCGTGGCTCACGCGAGTTCTCTACAATCGCCGCTCCAAGATCAATCCTCTCTGGAACTCACTCGTCATCGGCGGCGTCTACGGCGGCCAGAGGTCAGGGAATTCCCAAAATTTTGGGGAATTTTGGGGGAATTTTGGGGAATTTTGGGGATTTTGGGAGGTTTTTAATGTCTGGTGGTTTGTGGGTTTTTTTTGGAAAATTCCCTAGAATTTTAGAGAAATTTTTGAGTTTCGTTCCATGGGAAATTCTCTTTTTCTTGGGAAAATTCGTCAGATTTGGGGAAATTTTTGAGTTTTCTTCCATGGGAAATTCTCTTTTTTGTCCAAATTTGGGGAAATTCTGGAGGATTTTTCTTGGTAAAGTTCTCTAGAATTTTAGAGAAATTTCTGAGTTTCATTCCATGGGAAATTCTCTTTTTTCTTGGGAAAATTCGTCAGATTTTGGGGCAATTTTTGAGTTTCCTTCTCTGGGAAATTCGCTTTTTATTTAAAGGATTCGTCAGATTTTGGGGAGAATTCCTGGGATTTTGGGGAAATTCCGGAGAGTTTTTTTGGGAGAATTCCCAAAATTTTGGGGCAATTTTGGGGAATTTTGGGGATTTTCGGAAGGTTTTTAGTGTCTGGTGATTTGGGGTTTTTTTTGGAAAATTCCCTAGAATTTTAGAGAAATTTTTGAGTTTCGTTCCGTGGAAAATTCTCTTTTTTGTCCAAATTTGGGGAAATTCTGGAGGATTTTTCTTGGGAAAATTCCCTAGAATTTTAGAGAAATTTCTGAGTTTCGTTCCATGGGAAATTCTCTTTTTTCTTGGGAAAATTCGTCAGATTTGGGGGAAATTTTTGAGTTTTCTTCCCTGGGAAATTCTGTTTTTTCTTGGGAAAATTCGTCAGATTTTGGGGAAATTCCGGAGAGTTTTTTTGGGAGAATTCCCAAAATATTGGGAGAATTTTGGGGAATTTTGGAGAGATTTTATTCCCTGGGGGAATTGGGTTTTTTATTGGGAAAAATTCCTGGGATTTTGGGGAAATTCCTGCTGTAATTCCCATTTTTTCCCAGTTCAATTCCCATTTTTTCCCATTAAAATTCCCATTTTTCCCAGTAAAATTCCCATTTTTTCCCAGTTCAATTCCCATTTTTCCCAGTCCAAATTCCCATTTTTCCCATTAAAATTCCCATTTTTCCCAGTTCAATTCCCATAATTTCCCAGTTCAATTCCCATATTTTCCCAGTTAAAATTCCCATTTTTTCCCAGTTCAATTCCCATCATTTCCCAGTTCAATTCCCATTTTTTCCCAGTTCAATTCCCATTTTTTCCCAGTTCAAATTCCCATTTTTCCCAGTTAAAATTCCCATTTTTTCCCAGTTAAAATTCCCATTTTTTCCCAGTTTAATTCCCATCTTTTCCCAGTCCAATTCCCATCATTTCCCAGTTCAATTCCCATCATTTCCCAGTCCAATTCCCATTTTTTCCCAGTTCAAATTCCCATTTTTTCCCAGTTCAATTCCCAGTTCAATTCCCATTTTTTCCCAGTCCAATTCCCATTTTTTCCCAGTTCAATTCCCATCTTTTCCCAGTCCAATTCCCATTTTTTCCCAGTAAAATTCCCATTTTTTCACGCTAAAATTCCCATTTTTTCCCAGTTCAATTCCCAGTTCAATTCCCATTTTTTCCCAGTTCAATTCCCATATTTTCCCAGTTCAATTCCCAGTTCAATTCCCATTTTTTCCCAGTTCAATTCCCATATTTTCCCAGTTCAATTCCCATTTTTCCCAGTTCAAATTCCCATTTTTCCCAGTCCAATTCCCATCATTTCCCAGTTCAATTCCCATCATTTCCCAGTTCAAATTCCCATTTTTCCCAGTTCAATTCCCATTTTTTCCCGCCACAATTCCCATTTTTTCCCGCCATAATTCCCATTTTTCCCAGTTCAAATTCCCATTTTTTCCCAGTAAAATTCCCAGTTAAAATTCCCATTTTTTCCCAGTTCAATTCCCATCTTTTCCCAGTTCAATTCCCATCATTTCCCAGTTCAATTCCTATTTTTCCCATTTCAATTCCCATTTTTCCCAGTTAAAATTCCCATTTTTTCCCGCCACAATTCCCATTTTTTCCCGCCATAATTCCCATTTTTCCCAGTTAAAATTCCCATCTTTTCCCACTGTAATTCCCATTTTTTCTCAGTTAAATTCCCATTTTTCCCAGTTAAAATTCCCGTTTTTTCCCATTTTTTCCCAGTTAAAATTCCCAATTCAATTCCCATCATTTCCCAGTCCAATTCCCATCATTTCCCAGTTCAATTCCCATCATTTCCCAGTCCAATTCCCATTTTTTCCCAGTTCAAATTCCCATTTTTTCCCAGTTCAATTCCCATCATTTCCCAGTTCAATTCCCATTTTTTCCCGTTAAAATTCCCATTTTTCCCAGTTCAATTCCCATCATTTCCCAGTTCCAATTCCCATTTTTTCCCAGTTCAATTCCCATTTTTTCCCACTGTAATTCCCATTTTTTCCCAGTTAAAATTCCCATTTTTTCCCACTGTAATTCCCATTTTTTCCCAGTTAAAATTCCCATCTTTTCCCAGTCCAATTCCCATTTTTTCCCAGTTAAAATTCCCATTTTTTCCCAGTTAAAATTCCCATTTTTTCCCAGTTCAATTCCCATTTTTTCCCAGTTCAATTCCCATTTTTTCCCAGTTCAATTCCCAGTTAAAATTCCCATTTTTTCCCAGTCCAATTCCCATCTTTTCCCAGTTCAATTCCCATCATTTCCCAGTTCAATTCCTATTTTTCCCATTTCAATTCCCATTTTTCCCAGTTAAAATTCCCATTTTTTCCCGCCACAATTCCCATTTTTTCCCGCCATAATTCCCATTTTTCCCAGTTAAAATTCCCATCTTTTCCCACTGTAATTCCCATTTTTTCTCAGTTAAATTCCCCATTTTTCCCAGTTAAAATTCCCGTTTTTTCCCATTTTTTCCCAGTTAAAATTCCCAATTCAATTCCCATCATTTCCCAGTCCAATTCCCATCATTTCCCAGTCCAAATTCCCATTTTTCCCATTAAAATTCCCATTTTTCCCAGTTAAATTCCCGTTTTTTCCCAGTTCAATTCCCATCATTTCCCAGTTCAATTCCCATTTTTTCCCGTTAAAATTCCCATTTTTCCCAGTTAAAATTCCCATTTTTCCCAGTTCAATTCCCATTTTTCCCAGTTAAAATATCCATTTTTCCCAGTTCAATTCCCATTTTTCCCAGTTAAAATTCCCATTTTTCCCAGTTAAAATTCCCATCTTTTCCCACTGTAATTCCCATTTTTTCCCAGTTAAATTCCCATTTTTCCCAGTTCAAATTCCCATCATTTCCCAGTCCAAATTCCCATTTTTTCCCAGTTAAATTCCCATTTTTCCCAGTTCAATTCCCATCATTTCCCAGTTCAAATCCCATCATTTCCCAGTCCAATTCCCATCATTTCCCAGTTCAAATCCCATCATTTCCCAGTTCAAATTCCCATCATTTCCCAGTTCAAATTCCCATTTTTCCCAGTTCAAATTCCCGTTTTTTCCCATTTTTCCCAGTTCAATTCCCAGTTCAATTCCCATTTTTTCCCAGTTAAAATTCCCAGTCCAATTCCCATCATTTCCCAGTCCAATTCCCATTTTTCCCAGTCCAATTCCCATCATTTCCCAGTTCAATTCCCATCATTTCCCAGTTCAATTCCCATCATTTCCCAGTCCAAATTCCCATTTTTCCCAGTTAAAATTCCCATTTTTTCCCAGTCCAATTCCCATTTTCCCCAGTCCAATTCCCATAATTTCCCAGTCCAATTCCCATCATTTCCCAGTTCAAACTCCCATTTTTCCCAGTTCAATTCCCATTTTTCCCAGTTCAAATTCCCATTTTTCCCAGTTCAATTCCCATTTTTCCCAGTTAAAATTCCCATTTTTCCCAGTTAAAATTCCCATTTTTCCCAGTTCAATTCCCGTTTTTTCCCAGTTCAAATTCCCATTTTTCCCAGTCCAATTCCCATTTTTTCCCAGTTCAATTCCCATCTTTTCCCAGTCCAATTCCCATTTTTTCCCAGTAAAATTCCCATTTTTTCCCGCTAAAATTCCCATTTTTTCCCAGTTCAATTCCCAGTTCAATTCCCATTTTTTCCCAGTTCAATTCCCATATTTTCCCAGTTCAATTCCCATTTTTTCCCGCCATAATTCCAATTTTTCCCAGTTAAAATTCCCATCTTTTCCCACTGTAATTCCCATTTTTTCCCAGTTAAATTCCCATTTTTTCCCAGTTTAATTCCCATTTTTCCCAGTTAAAATTCCTGTTTTTCCCCATTTTTTCCCAGTTAAAATTCCCATCATTTCCCAGTCCAATTCCCATCATTTCCCAGTCCAATTCCCATCATTTCCCAGTTCAATTCCCATCATTTCCCAGTCAAATTCCCATCATTTCCCAGTTCAATTCCCATCATTTCCCAGTCCAATTCCCATCATTTCCCAGTTCAAATTCCCATCATTTCCCAGTTCAAATTCCCATTTTTCCCAGTTCAATTCCCGTTTTTTCCCAGTTCAATTCCCATTTTTCCCAGTCCAAATTCCCATTTTTCCCATTAAAATTCCCATTTTTCCCAGTTCAATTCCCATCATTTCCCAGTCCAATTCCCATCATTTCCCAGTCCAATTCCCATCATTTCCCAGTTCAAATTCCCATTTTTCCCAGTTTAATTCCCATTTTTTCCCAGTTCAAATTTCCATTTTTCCCAGTTAAAATTCCCAGTCCAATTCCCATCATTTCCCAGTCCAATTCCCATTTTTCCCAGTCCAATTCCCATCATTTCCCAGTCCAATTCCCATCATTTCCCAGTTCAAATTCCCATCGTTTCGCAGTTCAAATTCCCATTTTTCCCAGTTCAAATTCCCGTTTTTCCCAGTTCAAATTCCCATTTTTCCCAGTCCAATTCCCATCGTTTCCCAGTTCAAATTCCCGTTTTTCCCAGTCCAATTCCCATCATTTCCCAGTTCAAATTCCCATTTTTCCCAGTTCAAATTCCCATTTTTCCCAGTTCAATTCCCATATTTTCCCAGTTCAATTCCCATTTTTTCCCAGTTCAATTCCCATTTTTCCCAGTTCAATTCCCATTTTTTCCCAGTTCAATTCCCAGTTCAATTCCCATCATTTCCCAGTTCAAATTCCCATTTTTCCCAGTTCAATTCCCAGTCCAATTCCCATTTTCCCCAGTTCAAATTCCCATTTTTCCCAGTTCAAATTCCCATTTTTCCCAGTTCAATTCCCATTTTTTCCCAGTTAAAATTCCCGTTTTTTCCCAGTTCAATTCCCAGTTCAATTCCCATTTTTTCCCAGTTCAATTCCCAGTTCAATTCCCATTTTTTCCCAGTTCAATTCCCATCATTTCCCAGTCCAATTCCCATCATTTCCCAGTTCAAATTCCCATTTTTCCCAGTTCAATTCCCATTTTTTCCCAGTCCAATTCCCATCATTTCCCAGTCCAATTCCCATTTTTCCCAGTTCAATTCCCATCATTTCCCAGTTCAAATTCCCATTTTTCCCAGTTAAAATTCCCGTTTTTTCCCATTTTTCCCAGTTCAATTCCCAGTCCAAATTCCCATTTTTCCCAGTCCAATTCCCATCATTTCCCAGTCCAATTCCCATCATTTCCCAGTCCAATTCCCATCATTTCCCAGTCCAATTCCCATCATTTCCCAGTCCAATTCCCATCATTTCCCAGTTCAATTCCCATCATTTCCCAGTTCAAATTCCCATCATTTCCCAGTCCAATTCCCATCATTTCCCAGTCCAATTCCCATCATTTCCCAGTTCAAACTCCCATTTTTCCCAGTTCAATTCCCATTTTTCCCAGTTCAATTCCCATTTTTTCCCAGTTCAATTCCCAGTTCAATTCCCATTTTTTCCCAGTTCAATTCCCATCATTTCCCAGTTCAAATTCCCATTTTTCCCAGTTCAAATTCCCATTTTTCCCAGTCCAATTCCCATTTTTCCCAGTTAAAATTCCCATTTTTTCCCAGTCCAATTCCCATTTTCCCCAGTCCAATTCCCATAATTTCCCAGTCCATTTCCCATCATTTCCCAGTTCAAACTCCCATTTTTCCCAGTTCAATTCCCATTTTTCCCAGTTCAAATTCCCATTTTTCCCAGTTCAATTCCCATTTTTCCCAGTTAAAATTCCCATTTTTCCCAGTTAAAATTCCCATTTTTCCCAGTTCAATTCCCGTTTTTTCCCAGTTCAAATTCCCATTTTTCCCAGTCCAATTCCCATTTTTTCCCAGTTCAATTCCCATCTTTTCCCAGTCCAATTCCCATTTTTTCCCAGTAAAATTCCCATTTTTTCCCAGTTCAATTCCCAGTTCAATTCCCATTTTTTCCCAGTTCAATTCCCATTTTTTCCCAGTTCAATTCCCATTTTTCCCAGTTCAATTCCCATTTTTTCCCAGTTCAATTCCCAGTTCAATTCCCATCATTTCCCAGTCCAATTCCCATCATTTCCCAGTCCAATTCCCATCATTTCCCAGTTCAAATTCCCATCATTTCCCAGTCCAAATTCCCGTTTTTCCCACTCTAATTCCCATTTTTTCCCAGTCCAATTCCCATCATTTCCCAGTCCAATTCCCATCATTTCCCAGTTCAATTCCCGTATTTTCCCAGTCCAATTCCCATTTTTCCCAGTTCAATTCCCATTTTTTCCCAGTTCAATTCCCAGTTCAATTCCCATTTTTTCCCAGTCCAATTCCCATTTTTTCCCAGTTCAATTCCCATTTTTCCCAGTTCAATTCCCATTTTTTCCCAGTTCAATTCCCAGTTCAATTCCCATTTTTTCCCAGTTCAATTCCCATTTTTTCCCATTTCAATTCCCATTTTTCCCAGTTCAAATTCCCATTTTTCCCAGTTCAATTCCCATTTTTTCCCAATTCAATTCCCATCATTTCCCAGTTAAAATTCCCATTTTTTTCCCGCCACAATTCCCATTTTTTCCCGCCACAATTCCCATTTTTTCCCGCCATAATTCCCATTTTTCCCAGTTAAAATTCCCATTTTTTCCCAGTTCAATTCCCATTTTTTCCCAGTTAAAATTCCCGTTTTTTCCCAGTTCAATTCCCAGTTCAATTCCCATTTTTTCCCAGTTAAAATTCCCAGTCCAATTCCAATCATTTCCCAGTCCAATTCCCATCATTTCCCAGTTCAAATTCCCATCGTTTCCCAGTTCAAATTCCCATCGTTTCCCAGTTCAAATTCCCATCATTTCCCAGTTCAATTCCCATCATTTCCCAGTTCAAATTCCCATCATTTCCCAGTCAAATTCCCATCATTTCCCAGTCCAAATTCCCATTTTTCCCAGTTCAATTCCCATCATTTCCCAGTCCAAATTCCCATTTTTTCCCAGTCCAATTCCCATCATTTCCCAGTCCAAATTCCCATTTTTTCCCAGTCCAATTCCCATCATTTCCCAGTTCAAATTCCCATCATTTCCCAGTCCAAATTCCCATTTTTCCCAGTTAAATTCCCGTTTTTTCCCAGTTCAATTCCCATCATTTCCCAGTTCAATTCCCATCGTTTCCCAGTTCAATTCCCGTATTTTCCCAGTTCAATTCCCATCATTTCCCAGTTCAATTCCCATTTTTCCCAGTTCAAATTCCCATTTTTCCCAGTCCAATTCCCATCTTTTCCCAGTCCAATTCCCATCTTTTCCCAGTCCAATTCCCATCTTTTCCCAGTTCAATTCCCATCATTTCCCAGTTCCAATTCCCATCTTTTCCCAGTTCAATTCCCATCATTTCCCAGTCCAATTCCCATCATTTCCCAGTTCAATTCCCATTTTTTCCCAGTCCAATTCCCATTTTTCCCAGTTCAAATTCCCATTTTTCCCAGTTCAAATTCCCGTTTTTTCCCATTTTTCCCAGTTCAATTCCCAGTTCAATTCCCATTTTTTCCCAGTTAAAATTCCCATTTTTCCCAGTTAAAATTCCCATTTTTCCCAGTTCAATTCCCGTTTTTTCCCAGTTCAAATTCCCATTTTTCCCAGTCCAATTCCCATTTTTTCCCAGTCCAATTCCCATTTTTTCCCAGTTCAATTCCCATCTTTTCCCAGTCCAATTCCCATCTTTTCCCAGTCCAATTCCCATTTTTTCCCAGTAAAATTCCCATTTTTTCCCAGTTCAATTCCCAGTTCAATTCCCATTTTTCCCAGTTCAATTCCCATTTTTTCCCAGTTCAATTCCCATTTTTTCCCAGTTCAATTCCCATTTTTCCCTGTTCAATTCCCATTTTTTCCCAGTTCAATTCCCAGTTCAATTCCCATCATTTCCCAGTCCAATTCCCATCATTTCCCAGTTCAAATTCCCATTTTTCCCAGTTCAAATTCCCATTTTTCCCAGTTCAATTCCCAGTTCAAATTCCCGTTTTTCCCAGTTCAATTCCCAGTTCAATTCCCGTTTTTCCCAGTTCAAATTCCCATTTTTCCCAGTTAAAATTCCCGTTTTTTCCCATTTTTCCCAGTTCAATTCCCAGTTCAAATTCCCATCATTTCCCAGTCCAATTCCCATCATTTCCCAGTCCAATTCCCATCATTTCCCAGTTCAAATTCCCATCATTTCCCAGTTCAAATTCCCGTTTTTCCCAGTTCAAATTCCCGTTTTTCCCAGTTCAAATTCCCATCATTTCCCAGTTCAAATTCCCGTTTTTCCCAGTTCAAATTCCCGTTTTTCCCAGTCCAATTCCCGTTTTTTTCCCGTTTCAGCTTCCTGGGCTATGTGGATATGTTGGGCGTGGCCTATGAGGCTCCGTCCTTGGCCACAGGATTTGGAGCTTACCTGGCTCAGGTGAGACTTTTAATTCCAATTTAATTGGATTTTTAATTGGATTTTAATTGAATTTTAATTGGATTTTAATTGGATTTTAATTGGATTTTAATTGGATTTTAATTGAATTTTAATTGGATTTTTAATTGAATTTTAATTGAATTTTAATTGAATTTTAATTGAATTTTTCTTTACTTTTAATTTAATTTTCATTTACTTGTAGCTTCGTTCCGTTTTAATTCTAATGTCATTTTTATTTTAATGTCATTTTTATTTTAATGTAATTTTTATTTTAATGTCATTTTTATTTTTGTGTAATTTTTATTTTAATGTAATTTTTATTTTAATGTAATTTTTATTTTAATGTAATTTTTATTTTAATGTCGTTTTTATTTTAGTGTCGTTTTTATTTTAATGTAGTTTTTATTTTAATGTAATTTTTATTTTAATGTAATTTTTATTTCAATGTAATTTTTATTTTAATGTAATTTTTATTTTAATGTCGTTTTTATTTTAATATAATTTTTATTTTAATGTCGTTTTTATTTTAATGTCATTTTTTTTTAATGTCATTTTTATTTTAATGTCATTTTTATTTTAATGTCGTTTTTATTTTAATGTCGTTTTTATTTTAATGTCATTTTTATTTTAATGTCTTTTTTATTTTAATATAATTTTTATTTTAATATAATTTTTATTTTAATGTCGTTTTTATTGTAATGTTTTTATTTTAATGTCGTTTTTATTTTAATGTCATTTTTATTTTAATATAATTTTTATTTTAGTGTAATTTTTATTTTAGTGTAATTTTTATTTTAATGTCATTTTTATTTTAATGTCATTTTTATTTTAATATAATTTTTATTTTAGTGTAATTTTTATTTTAATGTCATTTTTATTTTAACGTCATTTTTATTTTAACGTCATTTTTATTTTAACGTCGTTTTTATTTTAACGTCGTTTTTATTTTAATGTCATTTTTATTTTAATATAATTTTTATTTTAATGTCATTTTTATTTTAATGTCATTTTTATTTTAATATAATTTTTATTTTAATGTCATTTTTATTTTAACGTCATTTTTATTTTAATGTCATTTTTATTTTAATGTCAATTTTATTTTAATGTCAATTTTATTTTAATGTCATTTTTATTTTAATATCAATTTTATTTTAATATAATTTTTATTTTAACGTCGTTTTTATTTTAACGTCGTTTTTATTTTAATGTCATTTTTATTTTAATGTAATTTTTATTTTAATGTTTTTATTTTAATGTCATTTTTATTTTAATGTCATCGTAATTTCATTTTAATGTGATTACATTTTAAATTCATTTTAATTAAATTTAAATTTTCTTTCAATTTGTTATTCAATATAATTTTATTTTATATATATATAATACATATATTTATGTTTATATAGTACAATGTTTATATAATTTTATATTCAATATAATTTTAATTGAATCTTAATTTTAATTGAATTCACTTCTAATTTAAATTTAATTTCAATTGAATTTTAATTTTAATTTTAATTTTAATTTTAATTTTATTTTAATTTAATTTTAATTTTAATTGAATTTTAATTTTAATTTTAAATTTAAATTTAATTTTAATTTTAACTTTAATGTCACTTCACTTTAGTTTAAATGTCGTTAGATTTTAATAAAATTGGATTTTAATTTAATTGGATTTTATTCTAGCACCTCATATTTTTTCATTAATATTTTGCATTTTTATTTTCTGTATTATTTTATTAAAATAATATTAAAATTTATATTAAATGTAAATAATTTATGTTAGAACAAGAGTAAATAGTTTATACTAAAATAATAAATAAAATAAATTTAATAATTTTGTCTCAGTAATGTAATATATTTAATTTTATAATTATATATATTTATATTTTGTATATGAAATATGCAATATATGAAATATCTGTAATTTGTAATGCATTAAAAAATAATGGAATTTAAATGTAATATTAAATTTATAACTATAAAAATATTCTAAAAATATGACACATAATATAAATTATGTACACATAATTATACGTAATTATTTTTCGAAGTGTATAACAATATTTTAATTAAAGTTTAATGGAATTTAAATATAATATTTTGAATATATAATTATAAAAATATTCTAAAAATATGATACCTAATATAAATTATATACACATAATTTTGCATAATAATTTTTCAAAGTGTAAAACAATATTTTAATTAAAATATAATAGTTTCTTCAATATATGTGACCTTTAATATTTTTATTATTTTATATATTTTTATAAACATTTCTGCGTGATCTTGCATTCTTTTATTCCATTTTTAATTCTTTAATTTTTATTTCATCTTTAATTTTAATTCCATTTTGTTTTTTATTTCGCTTGCATTTTATTTTCTCACATTCATTTCATTTTCGTTCTTCATTTTGCTTCACTTTGCTGTACTTTATATTATCTCATTCTTCAAAAACACTTGATTTTCTAATTTTATATATTTTTATAAACTCAACACTATTTTTATTTTATTTTTATGATTTTTTCTCCTATTTCACTGAATTTTTTATTCAAATTTCATCCTTCCCTTCTCTTTTTTTCCCCATTCCTTCAGGAAATAATTCCATTAAAATTCCCTTTTTTCCTTCCGTTTCCCACCCATCCCTTCCATTTCTTCCTCGCCGCGATAATTTTAATTAATTAATCGATTAATTAATTAACTAATTAATTAAATTAATTGTGATTTCAGCCTCTGCTGCGAGCGGCGCTGGAGAAAGATCAGCTCCCCACGAGGGAGGAGGCGCGGGAATTGCTGGAGAGATGTCTGAGGATTCTCTACTACAGAGATGCTCGATCTTTCAATAGAGTTTGTATCCAAAAATTCCCCAAATTCACCCCAAAATTATCTCCAAAAAATCCCCGAAATCCCCAAAAAAACAGCCAAGAATTCACCCCAAAAAATTAATTATGACGAATTTTCCCAAACTCGCGGGAATTGCTGGAGAGATGTCTGAGGATTCTCTACTACAGAGATGCTCGATCCTTTAATAGAGTTTGTGTCCAAAATTTATCCAAAATATCCCAAAATCCCCAGAAAATTATCCCAAAATTCACCGCAAAAAATTATCCCAAATTATCTCAAAATTATCCCAAAATCCCAAAAAAATTCACTCTAGAATCCCCAAAATTCACCCCAAAATCTCCAAAATTCACCCCAAAATATCCCAAAATCCACGAAAAAATTCACCCCAAAATCCCCAAAATTCACCCCAAATTATCCCAAATTATCCCAAATTAATTATCCTGAATTAATTATCGCAAAGCGCGGGAATTGCTGGAGAGATGTCTGAGGATTCTCTACTACAGAGATGCTCGATCTTTCAATAGAGTTTGTATCCAAAAATTCCCCAAATTCACCCCAAAATTATCTCCAAAAAATCCCCGAAATCCCCAAAAAAATCCACCCCAAAATCCCCAAAAAATTATTCCAAATTATCTCAAAATCCCAAAAAAATTCACCCTAGAATCCCCAAAATTCACCCCAAAATCTCCAAAATTCACCCCAAAATACCCCAAAATCTCCAAAAAAATCCACCCTAAAATCCCTAAAATTCACCCCAAAAAATTATCGCAAATTATCCCAAATTATCTCAAATTAATTATCCCAAATTAATTATCGCAAAGCGCGGGAATTGCTGGAGAGATGTCTGAGGATTCTCTACTGCAGAGATGCTCGATCCTTTAATAGAGTTTGTATCCAAAAATTCCCCAAATTCACCCCAAAATTATCCCAAAATTATCCCAAAATCCCCAAAAAAATCAGCCAAGAATTCACCCCAAAAAATTAATTATGACAAATTTTCCCAAACTCGCGGGAATTGCTGGAGAGATGTCTGAGGATTCTCTACTACAGAGATGCTCGATCCTTCAACAGAGTTTGTATCCAAAAATTCCCCAAATTATCCCAAAATTATCTCCAAAAAATCCCCGAAATCCCCAAAAAAATCCACCCCAAAATCCCCAAAAAATAATTCCAAGTTATCGCAAATTTTCCCAAACTCGCGGGAATTGCTGGAGAGATGTCTGAGGATTCTCTACTACAGAGATGCTCGATCCTTTAATAGAGTTTGTATCCAAAAATTCCCCAAATTCACCCCAAAATTATCCCAAAATTATCCCAAAATCCCCAGAAAATTATCCCAAAATTCATCGCAAAAAATTATCCCAAATTATCTCAAAATTTTCCCAAAATCCCCAAGAAAATCCACTCCAGAATCCCCAAAATTCACCCCAAAATATCCCAAAATCCACAAAAAAATTCACCCTAAAATCCCCAAAAAAATCCCAAAATTCGCCGCCAAAAATTATCCCAAATTGTCTCACAATATCCCAAATTATCCCAAAAAATTATCGCAAATGAATTATCGCAAAGCGCGGGAATTGCTGGAGAGATGTCTGAGGATTCTCTACTACAGAGATGCTCGATCTTTTAACAGAGTTTGTATCCAAAAATTCCCCAAATTCACCCCAAAATTATCTCCAAAAAATCCCCGAAATCCCCAAAAAAATCCACCCCAAAATCCCCAAAAAATTATTCCAAATTATCCCAAAATCCCAAAAAAAGATCATCCCAGAATCCCCAAAATTCACCCCAAAATCTCCAAAATTCACCCCAAAATATCCCAGAATCTCCAAAAAAATCCTCTCCAAAATCCCCAAAATTCACCCCAAAATTCATCACAAAAAATTATCCCAAATTGTCCCAAATTATTCCAAATTATTCCAAACTCGCGGGAATTGCTGGAGAGATGTCTGAGGATTCTCTACTACAGAGATGCTCGATCCTTTAACAGAGTTTGTATCCAAAAATTCCTGAAATTCACCCCAAAATTATCCCAAAATTATCCCAAAATTATCCCAAAATTCACTGCAAAAAATTATCCCAAATTATCTCAAAATTATCCCAAAATCCCCAAGAAAATCCACTCCAGAATCCCCAAAATTCACCCCAAAATCTCCAAAATTCACCCCAAATTCCCCAAAATTCACCCCAAAATCCGTGGGAGCCATGGGATCCATTCCCAAGTCCATTCCCTCCCAAAATCCCATTAAAATCGCATTAAAATCCTATTTATAATCTCATTAAAATCCCAATAAAATCCCAATAAAATCCTACTGAAATCCCATTAAAATCCTATTAAAATCCCAATAAAGTGTCATTAAAATCCTATTATAATCTCATTAAAATCCTATTGAAATCGCAATAAAATCCCATTAAAATCTCTTTAAAATTCCATTAAAATTTCATTAAAATTCCATAAAAGTCCCATTAAAATTCCATTGAAATTGCATTAAAGTCCCATTAAGATCCTATTATACTCCCATTAAAATCTCATTAAAATCCCATTAAAATCCTACTGAAATCCCATTAAAATCCTATTAAAATCCCATTATAATCCCATTATAATCCCATTAAAATCCCAATAAAATCCTACTGAAATCCCATTAAAATGTCATTAAAATCCCATTAAAATTCCAATAAAATCTCATTAAAATCCTGTTAAAATCCCATTAAAACCCTGTAATAATCCCATTAAAATCTCATTAAAGTCCCATTAAAATCTCATTAAAATCCCATTAAAATCCCATTATAATCCCATTAAAATCCCAATAAAATCCCATTATAATCCCATTATAATCGTATTATAATCCCGTTAAAATCCCATTAAAATCCTATTTATAATCTCATTAAAATCCCAATAAAATCCTACTGAAATCCCATTAAAATCCCATTAACATTCCATTAAAATTTCATTAAAATTCTGTAGAAGTCCCATTAAAATTCCATTAAAATTGCTTTAAAGTCCCATTAAAATCCTATTAAAATCCCAGTAAAATCCTACTGAAATCCCATTAAAATCCCATTAAAATCCCATTAAAATCCCATTAAAATCTCATTAAAATCTCATTAAAATCCCAATAAAACCCCATTAAAATCCCATTAAAATCCCATTAAAATCCTACTGAAATCTCATTAAAATCTCATTAAAATCCTATTAAAGTCTCATTAAAATCCCATTAAAATCCCACTAAAACCCCATTAAAATCTCATTAAAATCCCAATAAAATCCCACTAAAATCTCATTAAAATCCCAATAAAATCCCATTAAAATCCCAATAAAATCCCATTAAAATCCCATTAAAACCCAATTAAAATCCCATTAAAATCCCATTAAAACCCCACTAAAATCCCATTAAAACCCCATTAAAATCCCATTAAAATCCCATTAAAACCCCATTAAAATCCCATTAAAATTCCAATAAAATCCCATTAAAATCCCTATAAAATCCTATTATAATCCCATTAAAATCCCATTAAAATTCTATTATAATCCCATTAAAATCCCAATAAAATCCTACTGAAATCCCATTAAAATCTCATTAAAATCCTATTAAAGTCTCATTAAAATCCCATTAAAATCCCACTAAAACCCCATTAAAATCTCATTAAAATCCCAATAAAATCCCATTAAAATCTCATTAAAATCTCATTAAAATCCTAATAAAATCCCACTAAAATCCCATTAAAATCCTATTAAAATCGCAATAAAATCCCATTAAAATCCCAATAAAATCACACTAAAATCTCATTAAAATCCCTATA
This sequence comes from Acanthornis magna, assembly GCA_036785705.1. NCBI lineage: Eukaryota > Metazoa > Chordata > Aves > Passeriformes > Acanthizidae > Acanthornis > Acanthornis magna. The sequence continues at coordinate 87,532 of JAWUZG010001040.1, forward strand.
AAATCCCATTAAAATCCTATTAAAGTTGCAATAAAACCCCATTAAAATCCTATTATAACCCCATTAAATTCCCATTAAAATCCCATTAAAATCTCATTAAAATCCCAATAAAATCCCATTAAAATCCCAATAAAATCCCAATAAAATCCCATTAAAATCTCATTAAAATCCCAATAAAATCCCAATAAAATCCCATTAAAATCCCATTAAAATCCCATTAAAATCTCATTAAAATCCCATTAAAATCCCAATAAAATCTCATTAAAATCCCATTAAAATCTCATTAAAATCCCATTAAAACCCCACTAAAATCCCACTAAAATCCCATTAAAATCCCATTGGAATCTCATTAAAATCCCATTATAATCCCATTAAAATCCTTTTGAAATCCCATTAAAACCCTACTTATAATCCCATTAAAATCCCAATAAAATCACAATAAAATCACAGTAAAATCCCATTAAAATCCTATTATAATCCCATTAAGATTCCATTAAAATCTTATTGAAATCCCATTGAAACCCCATTAAAATCCCATTAAAACCCCATTAAAATCTCATTAAAATCCCAATAAAATCCCATTAAAATCTCTTTAAAATCTCATTAAAACCCCAATAAAATCCCACTAAAATCCCATTAAAATCCTATTAAAATCGCAATAAAATCCCATTAAAATCCCAATAAAATCCCATTAAAATCCCATTAAAATCCTATTATAATCCCTATAAAATCCTATTATAATCCCATTAAAATCCCATTAAAATTCTATTATAATCCCATTAAAATCCCAATAAAATCCTACTGAATTCCCATTAAAATCTCATTAAAATCCTATTAAAGTCTCATTAAAATCCCACTAAAATCTCATTAAAATCCTATTAAAGTCTCATTAAAATCCCATTAAAACCCCATTAAAATCCCATTAAAATCCCATTAAAACCCCATTAAAATCCCATTAAAATTCCAATAAAATCCCATTAAAATCCCTATAAAATCCTATTATAATCCCATTAAAATCCCATTAAAATTCTATTATAATCCCATTAAAATCCCAATAAAATCCTACTGAAATCCCATTAAAATCTCATTAAAATCCTATTAAAGTCTCATTAAAATCCCACTAAAACCCCATTAAAATCTCATTAAAATCCCAATAAAATCCCATTAAAATCTCTTTAAAATCCCAATAAAATCCCACTAAAATCTCTTTAAAATCTCATTAAAATCCCAATAAAATCCCACTAAAATCCCATTAAAATCCTATTAAAATTGCAATAAAATCCCATTAAAATCCTATTATAATCCCATTAAAATCCTATTTATAATCCCAATAAAATCCCATTAAAATCCTATTATAATCCCATTAAGATTCCATTAAAACCCCATTAAAACCCCATTAAAATCCCACTAAAATCCCATTAAAATCCCAATAAAATCTCATTAAAATCCCATTAAAATCTCATTAAAATCCCATTAAAATCTCTTTAAAATCCCATTAAAATCCCACTAAAATCCCATTAAAATCCCACTAAAATCCCATTAAAATCCCAATAAAATCTCATTAAAATCCCATTAAAATCTCATTAAAATCCCATTAAAATCTCTTTAAAATCCCATTAAAATCCCAATAAAATCCCAATAAAATCCCAATGAAATCCCAATAAAATCTCATTAAAATCCCATTAAAATCTCATTAAAATCTCATTAAAGTCTCATTAAAATCCCACTAAAGCCCCATTAAAATCCCACTAAAATCCCATTAAAATCCTATTATAATCCCATTAAAATCCCATTAAAATCTCATTAAAATCCCAATAAAATCCTATTATAATCCCATTAAAATCCCATTAAAATTCTATTATAATGCCATTAAAATCCCATTAAAATCCTATTAAAATCTCGTTAAACTCCCATTAGAATCTCTTTAAAACCCCATTAAAATCCCAATAAAATCCCATTATAATCCCATTAAAATCCCAATAAAATCCCATTAAAATCCCATTAAAATTCTATTATAATGCCATTCAAATCCCGTTAAAATCCTATTAAAATCTCATTAAAATCCCATTAAAACCCCACTAAAACCCCATTAAAATCCCATTAAAACCCAATTAACACCGCCCAATTAAGGCCGCTCATTAAGCGAGAACACCCCCACGCAATTCCCATTGCAGCCCAATTAAAATCCTAATTAAAGCCTCCCAATTAGCGTTCCCCCCTCGTTAATTAGGGTGATGCAATTAGCGCTAATTAAGGAATTGTTTGATTTCCTGCAGTACGAGGTTGCCACGGTAACGGAGCAGGGAGTGCAGCTCGAGGGACCTGTGACGCTGGAGGCAAACTGGGAAATCGCGCACCTGGTCAGGTATTGAACTGGGATATACTGGGATTGAACTGGGAGGGACCTGTGACGCTGGAGGCAAACTGGGAAATCGCGCACCTGGTCAGGTATTGAACTGGGATATACTGGGATTGAACTGGGAGGGACCTGTGACCCTGGAGGCAAACTGGGAAATCGCACACCTGGTCAGGTATTGAACTGGGATATACTGGGATATACTGGGATTGAACTGGGATGGACTGGGATATACTGGGATTGAACTGGGAGGGACCTGTGACCCTGGAGGCAAACTGGGAAATCGCGCACCTGGTCAGGTATTGAACTGGGATATACTGGGATTGAACTGGGAGGGACCTGTGACCCTGGAGGCAAACTGGGAAATCGCGCACCTGGTCAGGTATTGAACTGGGATGGACTGGGAGGGACTGGGATGGACTGGGATTGAACTGGGATGGACTGGGATATACTGGGATTGAACTGGGAGGGACCTGTGACCCTGGAGGCAAACTGGGAAATCGTGCACCTGGTCAGGTATTGAACTGGGATGGACTGGGATAAACTGGGATTGAACTGGGAGGGACCTGTGACCCTGGAGGCAAACTGGGAAATCGCACACCTGGTCAGGTATTGAACTGGGATATACTGGGAGGGACTGGGATTGAACTGGGAGGGACCTGTGACGCTGGAGGCAAACTGGGAAATCGCGCACCTGGTCAGGTATTGAACTGGGATATACTGGGATTGAACTGGGAGGGACCTGTGACGCTGGAGGCAAACTGGGAAATCGCGCACCTGGTCAGGTATTGAACTGGGATGGACTGGGATTGAACTGGGAGGGACCTGTGACGCTGGAGGCAAACTGGGAAATCGCGCACCTGGTCAGGTATTGAACTGGGATATACTGGGAGGGACTGGGAGGGACCTGTGACCCTGGAGGCAAACTGGGAAATCGTGCACCTGGTCAGGTATTGAACTGGGATATACTGGGATTGAACTGGGAGGGACCTGTGACCCTGGAGGCAAACTGGGAAATCGCACACCTGGTCAGGTATTGAACTGGGATGGACTGGGATAAACTGGGAGGGACTGGGAAATAGCGCACCTGGTCAGGTATTGAACTGGGATGGACTGGGATTGAACTGGGATTGAACTGGGAGGGACCTGTGACCCTGGAGGCAAACTGGGAAATAGCTCACCTGGTCAGGTATTGAACTGGGATATACTGGGATGAACTGGGAAGGACTGGGAAATAGCACACCTGGTCAGGTATTGAACTGGGATATACTGGGATATACTGGGATTGAACTGGGAGGGACCTGTGACCCTGGAGGCAAACTGGGAAATCGCGCACCTGGTCAGGTATTGAACTGGGATATACTGGGATTGAACTGGGAGGGACCTGTGACCCTGGAGGCAAACTGGGAAATCGCGCACCTGGTCAGGTATTGAACTGGGATATACTGGGATTGAACTGGGAGGGACCTGTGACTCTGGAGGCAAACTGGGAAATAGCACACCTGGTCAGGTATTGAACTGGGATGGACTGGGATATACTGGGATTGAACTGGGAGGGACCTGTGACCCTGGAGGCAAACTGGGAAATCGCACACCTGGTCAGGTATTGAACTGGGATGGACTGGGATTGAACTGGGAGGGACCTGTGACCCTGGAGGCAAACTGGGAAATCGCGCACCTGGTCAGGTATTGAACTGGGATATACTGGGAGGGACTGGGATGGACTGGGAGGGAGCTGTGACCCTGGAGGCAAACTGGGAAATCGCGCACCTGGTCAGGTATTGAACTGGGATATACTGGGATTGAACTGGGAGGGACCTGTGACCCTGGAGGCAAACTGGGAAATCGCGCACCTGGTCAGGTATTGAACTGGGATATACTGGGAGGGACTGGGATGGACCGGGAGGGACTGGGATTGAACTGGGATGGACTGGGATATACTGGGATTGAACTGGGAGGGACCTGTGACCCTGGAGGCAAACTGGGAAATCGCGCACCTGGTCAGGTATTGAACTGGGATATACTGGGATTGAACTGGGATGGACTGGGATTGAACTGGGATGGACTGGGATATACTGGGATTGAACTGGGAGGGACCTGTGACCCTGGAGGCAAACTGGGAAATCGCGCACCTGGTCAGGTAAATATACTGGGATATACTGGGATTGAACTGGGAGGGACTGGGAAATCGCGCACCTGGTCAGGTATTGAACTGGGATGGACTGGGATGGACTGGGATTGATCTGGGAGGGACCTGTGACCCTGGAGGCAAACTGGGAGATCGCACACCTGGTCAGGTATTGAACTGGGATATACTGGGATTGAACTGGGAGGGACCTGTGACCCTGGAGGCAAACTGGGAAATCGCGCACCTGGTCAGGTGAGCAACTGGGATATACTGGGAGGGACTGGGATTGAACTGGGAGGGACCTGTGACGCTGGAGGCAAACTGGGAAATCGCGCACCTGGTCAGGTATTGAACTGGGATGGACTGGGATTGAACTGGGAGGGACCTGTGACCCTGGAGGCAAACTGGGAAATCGCGCACCTGGTCAGGTATTGAACTGGGATGGACTGGGATAAACTGGGATTGAACTGGGAGGGACCTCTGACCCTGGAGGCAAACTGGGAAATCGCGCACCTGGTCAGGTATTGGACTGGGATATACTGGGATATACTGGGATTGAACTGGGAGGGACCTGTGACCCTGGAGGCAAACTGGGAAATCGCACACCTGGTCAGGTATTGAACTGGGATATACTGGGATTGAACTGGGAGGGACCTGTGACCCTGGAGGCAAACTGGGAAATCGCGCACCTGGTCAGGTATTGAACTGGGATATACTGGGATTGAACTGGGAGGGACCTCTGACCCTGGAGGCAAACTGGGAAATCGCGCACCTGGTCAGGTATTGAACTGGGATATACTGGGATTGAACTGGGATGGACTGGGATTGAACTGGGATGGACTGGGATATACTGGGATTGAACTGGGAGGGACCTGTGACCCTGGAGGCAAACTGGGAAATCGCGCACCTGGTCAGGTATTGAACTGGGATGGACTGGGATAAACTGGGATTGAACTGGGAGGGACCGGGAGGGACTGGGATTGAACTGGGATGGACTGGGATATACTGGGATTGAACTGGGAGGGACCTCTGACCCTGGAGGCAAACTGGGAAATAGCACACCTGGTCAGGTGAGCAACTGGGATGGACTGGGATATACTGGGATTGAACTGGGATGGACCGGGAGGGACTGGGATTGAACTGGGATGGACTGGGATATACTGGGATTGAACTGGGAGGGACCTCTGACCCTGGAGGCAAACTGGGAAATCGCACACCTGGTCAGGTATTGAACTGGGATATACTGGGATATACTGGGATTGAACTGGGAGGGACTGGGAAATAGCACACCTGGTCAGGTATTGAACTGGGATGGACTGGGATATACTGGGATTGAACTGGGAGGGACCTGTGACCCTGGAGGCAAACTGGGAAATAGCGCACCTGGTCAGGTGAGGAACTGGGATTGAACTGGGAGGGACTGGGAGGGACTGGGATGGACTGGGATGGAACTGGGAGGGACTGGGAGGGACTGGGATGGACTGGGATGGAACTGGGAGGGAGTGGGATATACTGGCAGGGAGCTCTGACCCTGGAGGCAAACTGGGAAACAGCGCACCTGGTCAGATATTGAACTGGGATGGACTGGGATAAACTGGGAGGGACTGGAATATACTGGGATTGAACTGGGAGGGACTGGGATTGGGAATTGGGATGGACTGGGATAAACTGGGATGGATTGGGAAATTGCCTTCATTTTCCCTCCAGTTTTTCTCTTTTCCCTCCAAATTTTCCTATTTTTTCCCCAAATTTTTCCCATTTTCCCTCCAAATTTGCTTTTTTTCCCCCAAAATTTTCCATTTTTCCTTTTCCTCCCAATTTTCTCCCTAAATTTTCCCATTTTCCCTCCAACTTTTCCCTTTTCCCCAAATTTTCCTTTTCCCTCCAAATTTTTCCATTTCCCCTGATATTTCCCATTTTTCCTCCCAAATTTTCCCTTTCCCTCCAATTTTTCCTTTTTCCCCCAAATTTCCCCAAAATTTCCCATTTCTCCCCAAATTTTCCCATTTTTTCCCTTTTCCCCCCAAATTTCCCATTTTCCCCCCAAATTTTTCCCAATTTCCCCCAATTTTTTCAGTTTCCCATTTTTCCCCCCAAATTTTCCTATTTTTTCCCTTTTTTTCCCCAAATTTTCCCAATTTTCTCTCTAAATTTTCCATTTTTCCTCCCAAATTTTCCCATTTTTCCCCCAAATTTCCCATTTTTCCTTTTCTTCCCAATTTTCCCCCCAAATTTTCCCTTTTCCCTCCAAATTTTCCATTTTTTTCCTCCAAATTTTCTCATTTTCCCTCCAAATTTTCTCCTCCATTATTTTTTTTCCTCCAAATTTCCCATTTTCCCCCCAAATTTTCCCATTTTTTCCCTTTTTTCCCCAAATTTTCCCAATTTTCCCTCCAAATTTTCCATTTTTCCTCCCAATTTTTCCTTTCTTTCCCCCAAATTTTTCCCTTTTCTCCCCAAATTTTCCCAATTTTTCCCTTTCTTCCCCCAAATTTTCCCTTTTCCCCCCAAATTTTTCCCAATTTTCCCATTTCCTCCCAAATTTTCCCCTTTTCCCCCCAATTTTCCCATTTTTTTCTCCAAATTTTCCCTTTTCCCCATTTTTCCCCCCAAATTTTCCCATTTTTCCCTCCAAATTTTTCCTTTTTCTCCCAAATTTTTTTCCAATTTCCTCTAATTTTTCCTTTTTCTCATTTCCCCCCCCCAAATTTTCCTATTTTTTCCCTTTTTTCCCAAATTTTCCCAATTCTCCCTCCAAATTTGCCCTTTTCCCCCACATTTTCCCAAATTTCCCCAAAATTTCCCATTTTCCCCAAATTTTCCCATTTTTTTCCCTCCTCCTCCCCAATTTTCCCATTTTCCCTCCAATTTTTCCCTTTTCCCCCCAAATTTTCACCTTTTTTCTCCAAATTTTCCATTTTTTTCCTCCAAATTTTCCCATTTTCCCCCCAATTTCCCACTCCATCATTTTCTTTTTTTCCTCTAAATTTTCCCTTTTTCCCCCAAATTTTTCCCAATTTTCCCCAATTTTTCCTTTTTCCCTTTTTCCCATTTTTCCTCCAAATTTTCCCTTTTTTTCCCCCAATTTTTCCCACTTTCCCCCCAAATTTCCTATTTTCCCCTCTCATTTTTCCTTTTCCCTGCAAGTTTTCCATTTTTTTCCCCCCAAATTTTCCTATTTTTTCCCTTTTTTCCCCAAATTTTCCCAATTTTCCCTCCAAATTTTCCATTTTTCCTCCCAATTTTTCCCTTCTTTCCCCCAAATTTTCCAATTTTTCCCAAATTTTCCCTTCCATTATTTTTTTTCTCCAAATTTCCCCTTTTTCCCCCAATTTTTCCCTTTTCCCTCCAAATTTTCCCATTTTCCCTCCAAATTTTCCCTTCTTTCCCCCCAAATTTTTCCCAATTTTCCCCAATTTTTCCTTTTTCCCATTTTCCCCTCCAAATTTTCCCATTTTTTTCCTTTTTCCCCAATTTTCCCCCATTTTCTCTCTAAATTTTCCATTTTTCCTCCCAATTTTTCCCATTTTTCCCCCAAATTTCCCATTTTTCCTTTTCTTCCCAATTTTCCCCCCAAATTTTCCCTTTTCCCTCCAAATTTTCCATTTTTTTCCTCCAAATTTTCTCATTTTCCCTCCAAAGTTTCTCCTCCATTATTTTTTTTCCTCCAAATTTCCCCTTTTCCCCCCAAATTTTCTCATTTTTCCCCCAAACTTTTACCTTTTCCCTCCAAATTTTCCCATTTTTCCCTTTTTTCCCTAAATTTTCCCAATTTTCCCTCCAAATTTTCCATTTTTCCTCCCAATTTTTCCTTTCTTTCCCCCAAATTTTTCCCTTTTCTCCCCAAATTTTCCCAATTTTTCCCCCAATTTTTCCCTTTTTCCCCGAATTTCCCCAAAATTTCCCATTTTTCCCCAAATTTTCCCATTTTTTTCCCCCCAATTTTTCCCAATTTTCCCCAATTTTTCCTTTTTCCATTTTCCCATTTTCCCTCCAAATTTTCCCCTTCTCCCCCAAATTTTTTTCCAATTTCCCCTAATTTTTCCTTTTTCCCATTTTTTCTCCAAACTTTCCCAATTCTCCCTCCAAATTTTCCATTTTTCCTCCCAAATTTTCCCATTTTCCCCCAATTTTTCCCCAAATTTCCCCAAATTTCCCATTTTCCCACAAATTTTCCCATTTTTTTCCCTTTTTTTCCCCCCAATTTTTCCCTTTTTCCCCCAAATTTTCCATTTTTCCTTTTCCTCCCAATTTTCTCCCTAAATTTTCCCAATTTTCCCTCCAATTTTTCCCTTTCTTCCCCCAAATTTTTCCTTTTTCCCTCCAAATTTTCCCTTCTTTCCCCCCAAATTTTTCCCAATTTTCCCCAATTTTTCCTTTTTCCCTTTTTCCCATTTTCCCTCCAAATTTTCCCTTTTTTTCCCCCAATTTTTCCCACTTTCCCCCCAAATTTCCTATTTTCCCCTCTCATTTTTCCTTTTCCCTGCAAGTTTTCCATTTTTTTCCCCCCAAATTTTCCTATTTTTTCCCTTTTTTCCCCAAATTTTCCCAATTTTCCCTCCAAATTTTCCATTTTTCCTCCCAATTTTTCCTTTCTTTCCCCCAAATTTTTCCCTTTTCTCCCCAAATTTTCCCAATTTTTCCCCCAATTTTTCCCTTTTTCCCCGAATTTCCCCAAAATTTCCCATTTTTCCCCAAATTTTCCCATTTTTTTCCCCCCAATTTTTCCCAATTTTCCCCAATTTTTCCTTTTTCCATTTTCCCATTTTCCCTCCAAATTTTCCCCTTTTCCCCCAAATTTTTTTCCAATTTCCCCTAATTTTTCCTTTTTCCCATTTTTCCCCCAAATTTTCCCAATTTTCCCTCCAAATTTTCCATTTTTCCTCCCAATTTTTCCTTTCTTTCCCCCAAATTTTTCCCTTTTCTCCCCAAATTTTCCCAATTTTTCCCCCAATTTTTCCCTTTTTCCCCGAATTTCCCCAAAATTTCCCATTTTTCCCCAAATTTTCCCATTTTTTTCCCCCCAATTTTTCCCAATTTTCCCCAATTTTTCCTTTTTCCATTTTCCCATTTTCCCTCCAAATTTTCCCCTTTTCCCCCAAATTTTTTTCCAATTTCCCCTAATTTTTCCTTTTTCCCATTTTTCCCCCAAATTTTCCCAATTTTCCCTCCAAATTTTCCATTTTTCCTCCCAATTTTTCCTTTCTTTCCCCCAAATTTTTCCCTTTTCTCCCCAAATTTTCCCAATTTTTCCCCAAATTTCCCCAAAATTTCCCATTTTTCCCCAAATTTTCCCATTTTTTCCCCCCAATTTTTCCCAATTTTCCCCAATTTTTCCTTTTTCCATTTTCCCATTTTCCCTCCAAATTTTCCCCTTTTCCCCCAAATTTTTTTCCAATTTCCCCTAATTTTTCCTTTTTCCCATTTTTCCCCCAAATTTTCCCAATTCTCCCTCCAAATTTTCCATTTTTCCTCCCAAATTTTCCCATTTTTCCCCCAATTTTTCCCCAAATTTCCCCAAATTTCCCATTTTCCCACAAATTTTCCCATTTTTTTCCCATTTTTCCCCCCAAAATTTCCCATTTTTCCCCCAAATTTTCCATTTTTCCTTTTCCTCCAATTTTTCCCCTAAATTTTCCCATTTTCCCTCCAATTTTCCCTTCTTTCCCCCAAATTTTTCCCTTTTTCCCCCAATTTTTCCCCCCAATTTCCCCAATTTTTCCCAATTTTTCCCCAAATTTCCCAAATTTCCCCAAATTTCCCCAAATTTTCCCATTTTTTCCTTTTTTTCCAGGGGTTTCGAGTGACCTCCAGGACCTTCTGCGATCTTTGCTTTTTTATTTCTGCAATTTTTTTCCTCCGAAAATGTCGAAAAAAAATCTCAAATTCGCGAATTTCGGGAATAAAAATCGAAACTTCCAACTCCGAACTCTGTGTCTGTGCTTTGGGAATTTGCCAAAATTTGGGAATTTTCTCCCCCCAAAAAAATTTGGGAATTCTGCCCCAAAAAATTCAGGAGTTCTTAAAAAAAAATTAGGAAATTCTCCCAAAAAAATCCTGGAATGATTAGAAAAAAATCAGGAATTTCTGCCCAAAAAATTTAGGAATTCTTAAAAAAAAAAAAAAATTGGGAAGTCTTTAAAAAAAAATTTGGGAATTCTCTCCCAAAAATGGAATTTTAAAAAAAAAGAAAAAAAAAAATTGGGAATTCTTAAAAAAATAATTTGGGAATTCTTTCCCAAAAATGGAGTTAAAAAAAAAAAAAGAAAAAAAATTGGGAATTCTAAAAAAAAAATTTGGGAATTATCAAAAACAAAAAAAAAATTCAGGAATTTCCTCCCCAAAAAATTCAGGAATTTTCCCCTAAAAAATTGGGAATTCTTAAAAAAAAATACTTGGGAATTCTTCCCAAAAAATTAGGAAATTCTCCCAAAAAAATCAGGAATTTTCCCCTAAAAAATTGGGAATTCTTAAAAACCTTGGGAATTCTCCCAAAAAAATTAGGAAATTCTCCCAAAAAATCAGGAATTCTCCTCCTAAAAAATTGGGAATTCTTCCACAAAATATTTGGGAATTCTCCCCCAAAAAAATTAGGAAATTCTCCCAAAAAAATCAGGAATTCTCCTCCTAAAAAATTAGGAATTAAAAAAAAAAATTAGGAAATTCTCCCAAAAAAATTCAGGAATTCTTCCCAAAAAATTCGGGAATTCTCCCAAAAAAATTCGGGAACTCTTCCCAAATAATTCGGGAATTCTTCCCCCAAAAAATTGGGAATTTCCCCCAAAAATTGGGAATTCTTTAAAAAAAAAATTAGGGAATTCTCCCCCCAAAAATTTGGGAATTTTTCCCAAAAAATTCGGGAATTCTTCCCAAAACTTTAGGAATTCTCAAAAAAAATTTGGGAATTTTCCCCCTCAAAAAAGTGGGAATTCTCCCAAAAAAAATCGGGAATTCTTCCCAAAGAAAAGTGGGAATTTCCCCCCCAAAAAATTCGGGAATTCTTCCCAAAAAAAGTGGGAATTTCCCCCAAAAAATTTGGGAATTTTCCCCCAAAAATTGAGAATTTAAAAAAAAAAAAAATTAGGGAATTCTCCCCAAAAGTTAAGGAATTCTCCCAAAAAATTTGGGAATTTTCCCCCCCAAAAAAGTGGGAATTCTCTCCAAAAAATGCGGGAATTCTCCCCAAAAAAAAGTGGGAATTTCCCCCAAAAAAGTGGGAATTTCCCCCCAAAAATTTGGGAATTTCTCCCAAAAATCGAGAATTCTTTATTTAAAAAAAAAAAAAAATTAGGGAATTCTCCCAAAAATTTGGGATTTTTTCCCCAAAAAAACTTGGGAATTCTCCCCAAAAATTGGGAATTTTGGGATAAAATTCCTGAAAAATGGGAATTTTTTTTGGGATAAATTTCCTGAAAATTGGGAATTTCTTTGGGATAAAATTCCTGAAAAATGGGAATTTTTTGGGGATACAATTCCTGAAAATTGGGAAATTTTTGGGGATAAAACTCCTGAAAATTGGGAATTTTTTTGGGATAAATTTCCTTAAAATTGGGATTTTTTTGGGGATAAATTTCCTGAAAATTGGGAATTTTTTTGGGATAAAACTCCTGAAAAATGGGAATTTTTTGGGATAAATTTCCTTAAAATTGGGATTTTTTTTTTTGGGATAAAACTCCTGAAAATTGGGAATTTTTTGGGATAAATTTCCCTAAAAATGGGAATTTTTTTGGGATAAAACTCCTGAAAATTGGGAATTTTTGGGGGATAAAATTCCTGAAAAATGGGAATTTTTTGGGGATACAATTCCTGAAAATTGGGAATTTTTTTGGGATAAAACTCCTGAAAATTGGGAATTTTTTGGGGACAAATTTCCTTAAAAATGGGAATTTTTTTGGGGATAAAACTCCTGAAAATTGGGAATTTTTTGGGGACAAATTTCCTTAAAAATGGGAATTTTTTTGGGGATAAAATTCCTGGAAAATGGGAATTTTTTTGGGATAATTTCCTTAAAATTGGGATTGGTTTTGGGATAAAACTCCTGAAAATTGGGAATTTTTTGGGGGGTAAAATTCCGGAAAAATGGGAATTTTTGGGGGGGATAAAATTGCTGAAAATTGGGAATTTTTTTGGGATAAAACTCCTGAAAATTGGGATTTTTTTGGGGATAAATTTCCTTAAAATTGGGATTTTTTTGGGATAAAAATCTTTGAAATTGGAATTTTTTTCCAATCATTGGAATATTGAAATAAAATCTTGGAATATTTAAAATATTGGAATATTTCCCTAAAATCTTAAAATATTTCCATCAAATCTTGGAGAATTTCTGTAAAATTGGAATATTGAAATAAAATCTTGGAATATTAAAAAAAAAAATCTTAAAATATTTAAATAAAAAAATCTTGGAATAGTTAAATAAAAAATCTTGGAATATTTAAATAAAATCTTGGAATATTTAAATAAAATCTTGGAATATTTAAACATAAAATCTTGGAATATTTAAATAAAAAATCAAAAATAAAATATTGGAATATTTAAATTAAAAATCTTGGAATATTAAAAAAAAATCTTGGAATATTAAAAAAAATTTTTGGAATATTAAAAAAAAATCTTGAAATATTTCAATAAAAATATTGGGATATTTAAATAAAAAATCTTGGAATATTTAAATTAAAAATCTTGGAATATTTAAATAAAATCTTGCAATACTAAAAAAAAAATCTTGAAATATTTAAACAAAAATATTGGAATATTTAAATAAAAATCTTGGAATATTTAAATTAAAAATCTTGGAATATTTAAATAAAAATCTTGGAATATTCAAATAAAACATCAGAATATTTAAATAAAATATTGAATTATTTCTATCAAATTTTTGGAATATTTCCATCAAATTCTGGAATATTTCACGAACCCAAAACTCCCAAAAATCAAATGAAAAATTAAATTTTTTTTTCCCCTCCCCCTCCAAACTTTTCCCAATTTTTCCTTAAAAAAAATCAAAATTCTCTGAAAAAAAAAAAAAAATTCCCGACCCCAAACCTCCCAAATTAATCCCCAAATTAATTAAATATTTAATTCAATATTAAATTCAATATTAAATTATATATTAAATTAAATATTTAATTCAATATTAAATTCAATATTAAATTAAATGTTGAAATATTGAATTAAATATTAAATTAAATATTAAATATTTAGTTAAATACTGAATTAAATATTAAATTCCATATTAAAATAAATATTAAATTAAATATTGAACTAAATATTAAAATAAATACGAATTAAATATTGAATTAAATATTAAATTAAATAATAAATTAAATATTGAATTAAATATTAAATTAAATCCCAAATTCAGATTTTTCCCCAATTCCTCCCCCGAACTCCCGCGGGAAATAAAAGAAAAATAATTCCAAAAATTTTTTTTTTTTCCACAATAAAAACACAATTTTTATTTAAAAATCCATTTCCCTGCTTTTATTCCATTTTTTTGTTGTTTTTTTTCTTTTATTTTTCCGACCGCTGTACAATTCCAAACCGAACGACGTTTTTTATTTTTTTATTTATCATTTTTTAAATTTTTTTTATCATTTTTTATTCTTTTTTTTTTAACGACTTTTTACAGAATTTTTTGTTTTCCTCAGGGGAAAAAAAAACAAAAAAAAAACAAAAAAAAAAAAATTCACAAATCCTAAAATTTTGGGAATTCCGACGATTTTTATTTCTTTTTTTAATTTTAAAAAAACCAAAAAAAAAAAAATTCTTCCCAAAACATGCAAATTTCTGTAGAAAAAAATCGGAGCTGGCAGTGAAAAATAAACCCAAAAATTTTATATTTTTTTTGAGGGATTTTTCCGGGTTTTTGTCGTTTTTTTTTTTTCCTCCAAATATTTAATTTTTTAATTTTGGCGTTAATTAAATTAATTAATGAGCCGAAAAAGGAAATTGGGATTTTTTTTTCTGGGGGGAAAAAATGGAAAAAAAAAATCGTTAGGAAAATTGGGGAAAAAATGAGGGAAAATCTCCGATTTTGGAAATTGTTGGAGCGAGATTTTTATTGGGCAAATTTTCCTGAAATTTCACTGAAATTTTATTGGAATTATATCAGAATTTTGGCAAAATTCTCCCAAAATTTCAGCAAAATTCTCCCAAAATTTCAGCAAAATTCCCCCAAAATTTAATTGAAATTCCAAATTTCAGCAAAATTTCAGCAAAATTTCCCCAAAATTTTATTGAAATTCCATCAAAATTTCAGCAAATTTCTCCCAAAATTTCAGCAAAATTCCATTGAAATTCCACTGAAATTCCGCAAAAGATTCCCCCAAAATTTGGCCAAAATTCTCCAAAAATTCTCCCAAAATTTCAATTCAATTCCACCAGAATTCCCTGAAAATTCTCCCAAAATTTCACTGAAATTTCGTCGGAATTCCCCCAAAATTCTCCCCCAAATTCACTGAAATTTCCCCAAAATTCCAACAAAATTTCATCAAAATTCCATCGAAATTTGACTGAAATTCGCCCAAAATTTCACTGAAATTCTCCCAAAATATTACCAAAATTCCAACAAAATTCCAACGAAATTTGACCAAAATTCCACCAAAATTTCACTGAAATTCTCCCAAAACTTTACCAAAATTCCATCGAAATTCTCCCAAAATGTCACTGAAATTTCATCAAATTTTCACCCAAATTCCCCCAAAATTTCACAAAAATTTTCCCAAAACTCAACTGAAATTCCCCCCAAAATCCATCAAATTTTCACCAAAATTCCACCGAAATTCCCTGGAAATTTTACCAAAATTCCATTAAAATTCCATCAAAATTTCCCCAAAATTCCTCCAAAATCTTACTAAAATTCCAACGAAATTCCATCGAAATTCCAACAAAATTCCCCCAAAATTCCATCGAAATTCCATTGAAATTCCCCCAAAATTCCAACAAAATTCCTCCAGAATTTTACTAAAATTCCATCGAAATTCCATCAAAATTCCACTGAAATTCCATCAAAATTCCAACAAAATTCCTCCAAAATTTCACCAAAGTTCCATCGAAATTCCACTGAAATTCCCCCAAAATTCTACCAGAATTCCATTACAATTCCATCGAAATTTCACCAAAATTCCATTGAAATTCCATCGAAATTCCCCGGAAATTTTACCAAAATTCCATTAAAATTCCATCGAAATTCCCCCAAAATTCCATCAAAATTCCATCGAAATTCCCCCAAAATTCCAACAGAATTCCCCCAAAATTCCATTGAAATTCCATCGAAATTCCCCTGAAATTTTACCAAAATTCCATTAAAATTCCATTGAAATTCTCTCAAAATTCCCCCGAAATTCCAACAAAATTCCTCCAAAATTTTACTAAAATTCCATCAAAATTCCATCGAAATTCCATCAAAATTCCCCCAAAATTCCCCCGAAATTTCCCCCAAAATTCCCGATTTTCTTCCCAAAACAATTCCAAGAGAAAGGAAATCTTCGCGGCCAATCCCAAAGGTCGAGAGCGATTTTCCCGTTAAAAAAAATCGGAATTTTTCCATTTAAAAATCCCAAAAAATAAGAAAAAAAAAAAAAATCCCAAAAAATTTCCGGGACCTCCAAAATTTTTGGGAAAGAAAAAAAGAAAAAAAGCACAAAGACAAAATTCCCAAAGTTTTTATTTAATTTCTCCTCATGATAAAAAAAAAAGAAATTCGGAATTATTTTACAAGTGAGGGAAAGGAGAAAAAAAAAACTAAAAAATCAAATTATTTTCACCCACGAGAGAAAAATTCCAATACCAAACACAGTGAATTCCAAAAGTTTTTTTTTCCTTATTTTTTATCCTTTTTTTCCGAAGTTTTGGTTTATTTTTTTTCTTTTTTCCGCTTCGAAAATTAAAAAAAAAAAATTAAAAATAAAAAAGAAAAAAAATTCCACAAAAATCCTCCCCCCAAAAAAAAAATCTGAAATAGAAAAAAAATTCCGGAATTTCTCAAGGCTGGGAATTCTTTCCGGGATTTTGATTTTTTTTTTTTGGTTTGTTCTGAAAATTTTTTGGGAATTTTCCGTGGATTTTTGGGACTTTTGGGTCTCGAAAAATTGGGAAAATATTCATTAAATTTTGGGGAAAATATTCCTCAAATTTGGGGTTTTTGGGTCTTCAAAAATTGGGAATAATTCTTCAATTTTTTTGAATTTTCCTTGAATTTTTGGGGTATTTGGGTCTTGAAAAATTGGGAAAATATTCATTAAATTTTTGGGGAAATGTTCCTAAAATCTGGGGCCTTTGGAGCTCAAAAAATTGGGAAAATATTCCTTAGATTTTTGGGAAAATATTCCTAAAATTTGGGGGTTTTGGGTCTTTGAAAATTGGGAATAATTCTTGAATTTTTTGGGAATATTCCATGAATTTTTAGGGCATTTGGGTCTCCAAAAATTGGAAAATTTCCATTAAATTCTGGGGAAATGTTCCTAAAATTTGGGGAATTTGGGTCACCAAAAATTGGGAAAATATTCATTAAATTTTAGGGAATATTCCTAAAATTTGGGGTGTTTGGGTCTCGAAAAATTGGGAAAATATTCATTAAATTTTGGGAAAATATTCCTAAAATTTGGGGCTTTTGGGTCTTCGAAAATTGGGAATAATTCTTGAATTTTTTGGGAATATTCCTTGAATTTTTGGGGTGTTTGGGTCTCGAAAAATTGGGAAAATATTCATTAAATTTTTGGGGAATATTCCTAAAATTTGGGGCATTTGGGTCTCCGAAAACAGAAAAAAATCCTTGAATTTTTGGGGAATATTCCATGGATTTTTGAGGTGTTTGATTGTCCAAAAAATAAGGAAAATATTCCTTAAATTTTTGGGGAAAAATCTTTCAAATTTGGGACATTAAACTCTCCAAAATCAGAGAAAAAATTCCTTAAATTTAAGAGATGAAACTTTCCAAAATCACAGAAAATTCCTTAAAATTTGGGACATGAAACTTTCCAAAATCAGGGAAAATATTCCTTAAATTTTGGACATTAAATTCCCCAAAACCACAGAAAATTCCTGAAATTTGGGACAAATTTGGGACATCGAACTCTCCAAAATCAGAGAAAAAATTCCTTAAATTTAGGACATGAAACTTTCTAAAATCACAGAAAATTCCTTGAATTTGGGACATGAAACTTTCGAAAATCAGGGAAAATATTCCTTAAATTTGGGACGAATTTGGGACATCGAACTCTCCAAAATCAGGGAAAAAATTCCCAAATTTCCACAAGGTCCAACTCTCCAAAACCCCGGGAAAATTCCCGAATTTTCACAGTCTCTGCCTCTCCAAAACCTGGGAAAAATTTCCCAAATTTCCACTGCATCCATCTCCAAAACCCAGAAAAAATTCCCAAAATTCTGTCCTGTCCATCTCTCCAAATCCCAGAAAAAATTCCCAAATTTTCACAATGTCCACCTCTCCAAATCCCGAAAAAAAATTCCCTAAATTCCGTCCTGTCCATTTCTCCAAAACCCAGGAAAAAATTCCCAAATTTTCACGATGTCCTTCTCTCCAAAACCTGGGAAAAAATTCCCAAAATTCCGTCCTGTCCGTTTCTCCAACCCAGGATAAAATTCCTGAATTTTCACTGCGTCCGTCTCTTAAATCCCGGAAAAAAAATCCGAATTTTCACAACTTCCATCTCCAAAACCCCGGAAAGAAATTCCCAAAATTCCAGCACATCCATCTCTCAGATCCCTGGAAAAAATTCCCAAATTTTCACAATATCCATCTCTCCAACCCAGGAAAAAATTCCCAAATTTATGCAACATCCAACTCTCCAAAACCCCAGAACAATTCCCGAATTTTCACAATGTCCACATCTCCAAACCCGGGAAAAATTCCCAAAATTCTGTCCTGTCCGTTTCTCCAACCCAGGAAAAAATTCCCAAATTTTTCACCGCGTCCGTCTCTTAATTTTCGGGAAAAAATTCCCAAATTTCCACTGCGTCCATCTCCAAAATCCCGGAAAAAATTCCCAAATTTATACAACATCCAACTCTCCAAAACCCCAGAAAAATTCCCGAATTTTTCACTGCGTCCATCTCCAAAACCCTGGGAAAAAAATCCGAATTTTCACAACTTCCATCTCCAAAACCCCGGAAAGAAATTCCCAAAATTCCTGTCCCGTCCATTTCTCCAACCCAGGAAAAAATTCCCAAATTTATACAACATTCCCGAATTTTCACAATGTCCACCTCTCCAAACCTGGGAAAAATTCCCGAATTTCTGTCCCGTCCTTCTCTCAAATTCCAGGAAAAAATTCCCAAATTTATACAACATTCCCGAATTTTCACAATGTCCACCTCTCCAAACCTGGGAAAAATTCCCAAATTTTCACCGCGTCCATCTCTCAATTTTCGGGAAAAAATTCCCGAATTTTCACAATGTCCACATCTCCAAACCCGGGAAAAATTCCCAAAATTCCATCCTGTCCGTTTCTCCAACCCAGGAAAAAATTCCCAAATTTTTCACCGCGTCCGTCTCTTAATTTTCGGGAAAAAATTCCCAAATTTCCACTGCGTCCATCTCCAAAATCCCGGAAAAAATTCCCAAATTTATACAACATCCAACTCTCCAAAACCCCGGAAAAATTCCCGAATTTTTCACTGCGTCCATCTCCAAAACCCTGGGAAAAAAAATCCGAATTTTCACAACTTCCATCTCCAAAACCCCGGAAAAAAATTCCCAAAATTCCTGTCCCGTCCATTTCTCCAACCCAGGAAAAAATTCCCAAATTTATACAACATTCCCGAATTTTCACAATGTCCACCTCTCCAAACCTGGGAAAAATTCCCAAATTTCTGTCCCGTCCTTCTCTCAAATTCCAGGAAAAAATTCCCAAATTTTTCACTGCGTCCTTCTCTCAAATTCCAGGAAAAAAAAAACAAATTTTCACAACTTCCATCTCCAAAACCCCGGAAAAAAATCCCAAAATTCCGTCCTGTCCATTTCTCCAACCCAGGAAAAAATTCCCAAATTTTTCACCGCGTCCGTCTCCGAAACCCCGGAAAGAATTCCCAAATTTATACAACATCCAACTCTCCAAACCTGGGAAAAATTCCCAAAATTCCGTCCTGTCCGTTTCTCCAACCCAGGAAAAAATTCCCAAATTTTTCACCGCGTCCGTCTCCAAAATCCCGGAAAGAATTCCCAAATTTTCACAACTTCCATCTCCAAAACCCCGGAAAAAATTCCTGAATTTTTACAACATCCAACTCTCCAAAACCCCGGAAAAATTCCCGAATTTTTCACTGCGTCCATCTCCAAAACCCTGGGAAAAAAATCCGAATTTTCACAACTTCCATCTCCAAAACCCCGGAAAGAAATTCCCAAAATTCCTGTCCCGTCCATTTCTCCAACCCAGGAAAAAATTCCCAAATTTATACAACATTCCCGAATTTTCACAATGTCCACCTCTCCAAACCTGGGAAAAATTCCCGAATTTCTGTCCCGTCCTTCTCTCAAATTCCAGGAAAAAAATTCCAAATTTCCACAACTTTCATCTCCAAAACCCCGGAAAAAAATCCCAAAATTCCGTCCTGTCCGTTTCTCCAACCCAGGAAAGAATTCCCAATTTTTTCACCACGTCCATCTCTTAAATCCCGGAAAAAAAATCCGAATTTTCACAATGTCCAACTCTCCAAAACCCCAGAAAAAAATTCCCAAAATTCTGTTCTGTCCATTACTCCAAACCCAGGAAAAAATTCCCAAATTTTCACTGTATCCATCTCCAAAACCCTGGAAAAAATTCCCAAATTTTCACAATGTCCACCTCTCCAAACCTGGGAAAAATTCCCAAATTTCTGTCCCGTCCTTCTCTCAAATTCCAGGAAAAAATTCCCAAATTTTTCACCGCGTCCGTCTCCGAAACCCCGGAAAAAATTCCCAAATTTATACAACATCCAACTCTCCAAAACCCCGGAAAAATTCCCAAATTTCTGTCCCGTCCTTCTCTCAAATTCCAGGAAAAAATTCCCGAATTTTTCACCACGTCCGTCTCCAAAATCCTGGAAAAAATTCCCAAATTTATACAACATCCAACTCTCCAAAACCCCGGAAAAATTCCCGAATTTTTCACCGTGTCCATCTCTCAATTTTCGGGAAAAAATTCCCGAATTTTCACAATGTCCACCTCTCCAAACCCGGGAAAAATTCCCAAAATTCCGTCCTGTCCGTTTCTCCAACCCAGGAAAAAATTCCCAAATTTTTCACCGCATCCATCTCCAAAATCCCGGAAAAAATTCCCAAATTTATACAACATCCAACTCTCCAAAACCCCGGAAAAATTCCCAAATTTTCACAATGTCCACATCTCCAAACCCAGGAAAAATTCCCAAATTTCTGTCCCGTCCTTCTCTCAAATTCCAGGAAAAAAATTCCCAAATTTTTCACTGCGTCCTTCTCTCAAATTCCAGGAAAAAAATTCTGAATTTCCACAACTTTCATCTCCAAAACCCCGGAAAAAAATTCCCAAAATTCCGTCCTGTCCGTTTCTCCAACCCAGGAAAAAATTCCCAAATTTTTCACCGCGTCCGTCTCCGAAACCCCGGAAAAAATTCCCAAATTTATACAACATCCAACTCTCCAAACCTGGGAAAAATTCCCAAAATTCCGTCCTGTCCGTTTCTCCAACCCAGGAAAAAATTCCCAAATTTTTCACCGCGTCCGTCTCCAAAATCCCGGAAAGAATTCCCAAATTTTCACAACTTCCATCTCCAAAACCCCGGAAAAAATTCCTGAATTTTTACAACATCCAACTCTCCAAAACCCCGGAAAAATTCCCGAATTTTCACAATGTCCACATCTCCAAACCCGGGAAAAATTCCCAAATTTTCACCGTGTCCGCCTCTCAATTTTCGGGAAAAAATTCCCAAATTTTCCCAATGTCCACCTCTCCAAACCCAGGAAAAATTCCCAAAATTTCGTCCTGTCCGTTTCTCCAACCCAGGAAAAAATTCCCAAATTTTTCACCGCGTCCGTCTCCAAAACCCCGGAAAAAAATTCCCAAATTTATACAACATCCAACTCTCCAAAACCCCGGAAAAATTCCCGAATTTTTCACCGTGTCCATCTCTCAATTTTCGGGAAAAAATTCCCGAATTTTCACAATGTCCACCTCTCCAAACCCGGGAAAAATTCCCAAAATTCCGTCCTGTCCGTTTCTCCAACCCAGGAAAAAATTCCCAAATTTTTCACCGCATCCATCTCCAAAATCCCGGAAAAAATTCCCAAATTTATACAACATCCAACTCTCCAAAACCCCGGAAAAATTCCCAAATTTTCACAATGTCCACATCTCCAAACCCAGGAAAAATTCCCAAATTTCTGTCCCGTCCTTCTCTCAAATTCCAGGAAAAAAATTCCCAAATTTTTCACTGCGTCCTTCTCTCAAATTCCAGGAAAAAAATTCTGAATTTCCACAACTTTCATCTCCAAAACCCCGGAAAAAAATTCCCAAAATTCCGTCCTGTCCGTTTCTCCAACCCAGGAAAAAATTCCCAAATTTTTCACCGCGTCCGTCTCCGAAACCCCGGAAAAAATTCCCAAATTTATACAACATCCAACTCTCCAAACTTGGGAAAAATTCCCAAAATTCCGTCCTGTCCGTTTCTCCAACCCAGGAAAAAATTCCCAAATTTTTCACCGCGTCCATCTCTTAAATCCCGGAAAAAAATCCGAATTTTCACAATGTCCAACTCTCCAAAACCCCAGAAAAAAATTCCCAGAATTCTGTTCTGTCCATTACTCCAAACCCAGGAAAAAATTCCCAAATTTTTCACCGCGTCCGTCTCCAAAACCCCGGAAAAAAACCCGAATTTTCACTGCGTCCATCTCCAAAACCCCGGAAAAAATTCCCAAATTTATACAACATCCAACTCTCCAAAACCCCAGAACAATTCCCGAATTTTCACAATGTCCACCTCTCCAAACCTGGGAAAAATTCCCAAAATTCCATCCTGTCCGTTTCTCCAACCCAGGAAAAAATTCCCAAATTTATACAACATCCAACTCTCCAAACTTGGGAAAAATTCCCAAAATTCCATCCTGTCCGTTTCTCCAACCCAGGAAAAAATTCCCAAATTTTTCACCGCGTCCTTCTCCGAAATCCCGGAAAAAAAAACCTCCCAAAATCCCGCGGATTTTTCCGGGAATTTTTCATCCTTCCTCCTCCTCCTCCTCCTCCTCCTCCTCCTCGTCCAACTCCTCCTCCTCGAATCCGTAGAACGACTCGGCCTCGCTCTCTCCTTCGAAAAGTTTCTGCAAAACCTCAGCCTCTCCGCAATTTTCCGCCATTTTCTCTTGTTGAATTTCCCGATTTTTCCCTAATTTTTCTTCCAACGCCGCGATCATTTCCTCCTGAACGTCTCCGTTCCTCCTGGGCGATCCCGGAGCTCCCGGAATAACTTTCGCCAACAAAAAAGATTTCTTCACCAAATCCGGAGAATTTCGAATCACTTCCAAAGCTTCTCCCAACCACCTCAGCAATCGTTGGAGTAGAATTCCCGAATCGGAATAATCCGAGGGCGATTTTTTAATTTCCTCTTTCCATTTTTGATGGAGGAAAGATTTTAAAGATCTCTCGATGCAAACGGCCAAAGGTTGGATCCTGGAGCTGCAGCCCGCGGGAATCACCGCCGGAAGCGTCGCCGCCGAGCTCAAAACCGAAAGGACTTCCTCGGAGAGGTGAGTGCGGTGAGAATCCAAAACCAAAATTCCTTTTTTTTTCCCCTTCCCCTCGGAATTCCGCGTGTTTCCTCCAAACCCTCGCCGCCCACAGCTCCATGATTTCCTCGTCGCCGTAATTTTCTTTCGATTCCAAAAGGATCGAGGGTGGAATTTTCGACGGCGGCGGCGGCGAATTTCCACTTCGGGAAACGACCAAAGTTGGGAGGATTTCGCCGTCGGCGAGGACGGTGAGAACCAAATCGCACCAGGGCTCTCCGTTCCCAACGGTTTGGAGAGCGTTTTCTTTTCTCTCGTCGCTCCCCAAAACCTCGGCGTCTAAAAAAATGGAGATCTCATCCACGGCGGCGATCATGGAAAGAGGAATCCCTCGCGAATGGGCGCGGACGAAATCCAAAAACTCGCCGAGGTTTTCTTGGATTTCTTTCGGCAGAGGGTGAGCCACGGAACGTCGGGAGTGAGTGCTCAGGTGATGCCTCAACATAAACCTCACCGCCCAATCGTAAGAAATCCGAAATCTTCCCTCCAGAGACCTCCCGATTTTCGTGGCTTTTTGGAAAAGCGTTTCCTCGTTCACCGGAAGTTGTTGTTCACGTTGAGTCAAAACCCACTCGGCTAATTTTTCTTCGGCTTCCAAACCGAGGTATTTCCCGTCGGGAACGGGGTCGGGATCGCGGCGGAGGATTTCTTGGAATCGCCGAAGCCAACGGCGAATTCGGCGCGGAGGATTTCGGAAATGCTCGGCCGCGGCTTCGGCACTGGAGCAGAGAGCGAAGAGGACGACGCGGAGTTTTTTCACCGAGAGTTGCTCTCGTTTTTCCGATTTTTCGCCTTTTTTTCGACGTTCGGGGACTCGTCCGGGAGTTTCCGGGGAAGGGAGGGGAAGGGGGGATGAGAATTGGGAGTTTTCGGAGAGGAATTCGGAGTTTCGGGGAGGAAATTCGGAATTCGCGGGGGAGAATTCGGAGGGTTCGGGGTTTTCGGGAGGGAGTTTGGGGTTTCGGGGGGGAAATTCGGGGTTTTGGGAGCGGAATTCGGAATTTCGAGGGGGAAATTCGGAGTTTCGGGGTTGAAATTCGGCGTTTGGGGCCGGAAGTTCGGAATTTCGGGGAGGGAGTTCGGAATTTCGGGATGGAAATTCGGAGCTCTGGGGCGAAAATTCGGAATTTCGGGGAGGAAATTCGGAATTTTGCGGAGGAAATTCGGAATTTTGCGGAGGAAATTCGGAATTTTGCGGAGGGATTTCGGAATTTCGAGGAGAAGTTTCGGAATTTCGGGGCGGGAGATTGGAATTTTGGAATTCGGAATTTCGGGGAGGGAATTCGGAATTTTGGAATTCGGAATTTCGGGGAGGGAATTCGGAATTTTGGAATTCGGAATTTTGGGGAGGAAATTCGGAATTTCGCGGCGGAAATTCGGAATTTTGGGGCGGAAATTCGGAATTTTGGGGTGAGAATTCGGAATTTTGGGGGGAAAATTCGGAATTTTGGGGAATTTGGGGAATTTCCGGGGTTTGGGGTGGAGATTTTTGGGGATTTTGGGGCGGGGCTGGGGGAGGGGGGGAGGGGGAGTGAGGGTTCGTGTCCTCGATGTGCCTGGGGAAAAAAAAAAAATGGAAAATTTGGGTTTAGAGTGAGGGAAAAAGGAGAAAAATGGGGAAAAAATGGGGAAAAAAATGGGGAAAAATGGGGAAAAATTGGGGGAAAAATGGGGAAAAATGGGGGAAAAATGGGGAAAAAAATTGAGAAAAATGGGGGAAAAATGAGATTCAGAGTGGGGGAAAAAGCAGAAAAGAATGGGAAAAAAATGGGGGGAAAATGGGGAAAAAATTGGAATTTAGAGTGGAGAAAAAAGGGGAAAAGAATGGAAAAAAAAGGGAAAAAATGGGGAAAAAATAGTGGGGGAAAAAGCAGAAAAGTATGGGGAAAAAAGGGAAAAAATGGGTGAAAAATGGGGAAAAAATTGGGATTTAGAGTGAGGGGAAAAAGGGGAAAAATGGGGAAAAAATGGGGAAAAAAATGGGGAAAAATGGGGAAAAATTGGGGGAAAAATGGGGAAAAATGGGGGAAAAAATTGGGATTTAGAGTGGGGGAAAAAGGAGAAAACAATGGGAAATAATGGGAAATAATGAGGAAAAAATGGGAAAAAAATGGGATTTAGAGTGAGGGGAAAAGGGGGGAAGATGGGAAAATAATGGGAAAAAACGGGAAAAATGGGGAAAAAATTGGGATTTAGAGTGAGGGAAAAAGGGGAAAAATGGGGAAAAAATTGGGATTTAGAGTGAGAGAAAAAAGAGAAAACAATGGAAAATAATGGGAAATAATGAGGAAAAAATGGGAAAAAAATGGGATTTAGAGTGAGGGGAAAAGGGGGGAAGATGGGAAAATAATGGGGAAAAATGGGGGAAAAATGGGGGAAAAATTGGATTTAGAGTGGGGGGAAAAGGGGAAAAAAGGGAAATAATGGGGAAAAAAGGGATTTAGAGTGGGAAAAAAGGGGAAAATAATGGGAAAAAAGGGGAAAAAATGGGGGAAAAATTGGATTTAGAGTGAGGGAAAAAGGAGAAAACAATGGGAAATAATGGGGGAAAAATGGGGGAAAAGTGGGGGAAAAAATGGGATTTAGAGTGAGGGAAAAAGGGGAAAAGAATGTGAAAAATGGGAGAAAAATGGGGAAAAAATAGTGGGGGAAAAAGCAGAAAAGAATGGGAAAAAAAGGAAAAATGGGCGAAAAATGGGGAAAAAATTGGGATTTAGAGTGAGGGGAAAAAGGGGAAAAATGGGGAAAAAATGGGAAAAAATGGGGAAAAAATGGGATTTAGAGTGGGTGGGATGGGGAAAAGAATGGGAGAAAAATGAGAAAAAAGGGGAAAAATTTGGAAAAAAAAGGGGAAAAATGGGATTTAGAGCAGGGGGGATGTCAAAAAATAATGGGAGAAAAATGGGGGAAAAAAGAGAAAAAAAATGGGAAAAAATTGGGGAAAAATGGGATTTAGAGTGGGGGGGAAGGGGGAAAAGAATGGGAAAAAATGGGGAAAAAATGGGCAAAAAATGGGGGAAAAATAGAGAAAAAAGAGGGAAAAAATAGAAGAAAAAAGGGAAAAGGAGAAGAAAAAAAATGGGGAAAAAAAAAGAAAAAAAGAGGAAAAAAAAAGAGAGAGAAAGATGAGAAAAAAGTGAAATTTCCTTACCTGGAATGTGAAATCCAAGAAGGCCCTGGGGAAAAAAAATCAGAAATAAAAAAAATCAGAATTAATTTCTGTTTATTTTAAGCTTTTTTAGATTTTTACTTCTTTTTATTTTACACTTCCATTTTAAACTTTTATTTACCATTTATCTTTTATTTTGATTTTTTTTTCTTTTATTTTCTTTTCTAAACGAAAACAAATCCAAGCCGACACCACCCAAAATTCTGATTTTTTTTCCAATTTTCTCTTTTTTTTTGGGTGATTTTTTGGGGTTTTTTTCTTATTCTTTTAATTAAAACAACTCCACCGAAACACCACCCAAAATTCCAATTTTTTTTCCTATATTTCCCATTTTTGGGGGAAGTTTTTTCACTTTTTTTTTCCCATTTTTTTCCCCAAATTTCCCATTTTTTTTCCCCAAATTTCCCATTTCTTTTCCCAAATTTCCCATTTTTGGGGGGAATTTTTTTCCTTTTCCCCAAAATTCCCATTTTTTCCCCCAAATTTCCCATTTTTTTCCCAAATTTCCCATTTTTGGGGGGAATTTTTTTTACGTTTTTTTCCCTTTTTTTTCCCCAAAATTCCCATTTTTTTCCCAAATTTCCCATTTTTGGGGGGAAATTTTTTATGCTTTTTTTTCCCATTTTTTCCCCAAATTTCCCTTTTTTTCCCCCAAATTTCCCATTTTTTTGCCCCAAATTTCCCATTTCTTTTCCCAAATTTCCCATTTTTTCCCAAATTTCCCATTTTTGGGGGGAATTTTTTTCCCTTTTTTTTCCCCAAAATTCCCATTTTTTTTCCCAAATTTCCCATTTTTTTCCCAAATTTCCCATTTTTGGGGGGAATTTTTTTTGCTTTTTTTTTCCCTTTTTTTTTCCCAAAATTCCCATTTTTTTCCTATATTTCCCATTTTTGGGGGAAGTTTTTTCACTTTTTTTTTCCCATTTTTTTCCCCAAAATTCCCATTTTTTTCCCCAAAATTCCCATTTTTTTCCCCAAATTTCCCATTTTTTCCCCAAATTTCCCATTTTTGGGGGGAAATTTTTTATGCTTTTTTTTCCCATTTTTTCCCCAAATTTCCCTTTTTTCCCCCCAAATTTCCCATTTTTTTGCCCCAAATTTCCCATTTTTTCCCCAAATTTCCCATTTTTGGGGGGAGTTTTTTCCACTTTTTTTTTCCATTTTTTTCCCCAAAATTCCCATTTTTTTGGGGGACTTCTTTCACTTTTTCTTCCATTTTTTCCCCCAAATTTCCCTTTTTTTCCCCCAAATTTCCCATTTTTTTGCCCCAAATTTCCCATTTTTTTGCCCCAAATTTCCCATTTTTTCCCCCAAATTTCCCATTTTTTGGGGGATTTTTCAATTTTTTTTTTCCCATTTTTTTAACCAAACCTCCCCAACCCCAACCCCAAATTTTTTTTTTCCCGTTTTTCTGGTTTTTTTCCCCGTTTTCACCTCGGCCCAGGACGGTGCTGGAGCGATGGGAAGGATTGAACACCAAGTGCTTGGCCATGGAGTCTCCCTCGGACGTCACGAAGAGACACGAGGAGCACGCCAGGCGCACCCCGCTGGGGAAAAAACGGGAATTTTGGGGGAAAAATAGGGAAAAACGGGAAAAAATACATGGAAAAATGGGGGAATTTTGGGGAAAAAATGGGGGAGAAATGGGAGAAAAAATGGGGAAAAAATGGGGGAGAAAAGGGGGAAGTTTGGGGGAAAAATGGGGGAAAAATGGGGGAAAAATGGGGGAAAATATGGGAAAAATTTGGGTAATTTTGGGGAAAAAATTGGGAAAAATTGGGGGAAATTTGGGGAAAAATTCAGATAAAAATGGGGGAAAAATGGTGGAAAAATTCAGACAAAAATGGGGGAAAAATTCAGATAAAAATGGGGAAAAAGTGGGAAAATTTGGGGGAAAAATTTGGGGAGAAATGGGGGAAATTTGGGGAAAATTGGGGGAAAAATGGGGGAAAAAATGGGGAAAAATGGGGAAAAATGGGGGAAAAATGGGGAAAAATTTGGGGAGAAATGGGGGAGAATGGGAAAAATATGGGGGAGAAATGGGGGAATTTTGGGGAAAAAATGGGAGAAAATACATGGAAAAATGGGGGGAAAATGGGGAAAAAATGGGGGAAAATATATGGAAAAATGGGGGAAAAAACGGGAAAAAATACATGGAAAAATGGGGGAATTTTGGAAAAATTGGGGGAAGTTTGGGGAAAAATTTGGGGGGAATTTGGGGAAAAAATGGGGAAAAATTTGGGGGGAAATGGGGGGAGAAATGGGGAAAATTTGGGGAAAATATGGGGAATTTTGGGGGAAAAATGGGGGAATTTGGGGAAAAATTTGGGGGGAATTTGGGGAAAATACGGAGGAGAAATGGTGATATTTTGGAGAAGAAATGGGGGAATTTAGGGAAAAATGGGAGAAAATACATGGAAAAATGGGGGAATTTGGGGGAAAAATTTGGGGAAAAAATGGGGCAATTTGGGGAAAAATTTGGGGGGGATTTGGGGAAAAAATGGGGAAAAATGGGGAAAAAAATGGGGGAATTTTGGGGGAAAAAATGGGAGAAAATACATGGAAAAATGGGGGAAATTTGGGGAAAAAATGGGGGAATTTTGGGGGAAATATGGGGGAAAATGGGAAAAATATGGGGGAGAAAAGGGGGAAAATTTGGGGAAAAAATGGGGGAGAAATGGGGAAATTTTGGGGAAAAATGGGGGAAAATGGGGGAAAAAATGGGGGAATTTGGGGAAAATTTGGGGGAAATTTGGGGATAATTTGGGGGGGGATTTGGGGAAAAAAGGGGAATTTTGGGGGGAAAAATGGGAGAAAATACATGGAAAAATGGGGGAAATTTGGGGAAAAAATGGGGGGAAAATGGGGAAAAATGGGAAAAATGGGAGAAAATACATGGAAAAATGGGGGAAATTTGGGGAAAATTGGGGAAAATATGGGGGAATTTGGGGAAAATTGGGGCGGGATTTGGGGAAAAATGGGGAAAAATGGGGAAAAATGGGGAATTTTGGGGGAATTTTGGGGGAAAAATGGGGGAAAAATGGGAAAATATGGGGGAGAAATGGGGAAAATGGGGGAAAAAATGGGGAATTTGGGGGAAAATTTGGGGGATTTGGGGAAAAAATGGGGAAAAATGGGGAAAATTTGGGGGAAATGGGGGAGAAATGGGGAAATTTGGGGAAAATATGGGGGAATTTTGGGGGAATTTTGGGGAAAAATGGGGAATTTTGGGGGGAATTTTGGGGGAAAAATGGGAGAAAATAATGGAAAAATGGGGAATTTTGGGGAAAAAATGGGGGAATTTGGGGAAAAATTTGGGGGGGGATTTGGGGGGAATTTGGGGAAAATATGGGGAAAATATGGGGGAGAAATGGGGGAAATTCAGGGAAAATTTGGGGGAAATGAAGATAAAAATGGGGAAAAATGGGGGAATTTGGGGAAAAATTGGGGGCAATTTGGGGAAAAATTTGGGGGGGATTTGGGGAAAAATTGGGGAATTTTGGGGGAAAAATGGGAGAAAATACATGGAAAAATGGGGGAATTTGGGGAAAATTTGGGGGGAATTTGGGGAAAATATGGGGAAAAAATGGGGGAAGTTTGGGGAAAAATGGGGGAAAAATGGGAGAAAAAAAATATGGGGGGAATTTTGGGAAAATATGGGGGAAATTTGGGGAAAATATGGGGGAAATTTGGGGAAAATTTGGGGGAAAACGAAGATAAAAATGGAGGAGAATGGGAAAATTTTGGGGAAAAATTGGGGGGAATTTGGGGAAAAAATGAGGAGGGAAATGGGGGAAAAATTCAGATAAAAATGGGGAAACAATAGGGGAATTTTGGGGAAAAATTTGGGGGGAATTTGGGGAAAAAATGGGGGAGAATTTGGGGAAAAATTCAGATAAAAAAATGGGGGAAAATTGGGGAAAAATAAGAGAAAAATGGGGGGAAAATATGGGTAAAAATAGGGGAAAAATTGGGGAAAAAGTGGGAGGGGAAAAAGGTGAAAAAAAAGAGAATTAAATTTAATATCAGATATAGAAATCAGTGCATCCTCTCATTAATTACAAAAAAAACAACACAAATGCCATAAAAATGCCAATAAAAATATCAGAAATATTCCATATGTCCCATTAAAAATCCCATTTAAAAAACCTTAAATCGCATTAAAAATCCCATTAAAAATCCCATTAAAAATCCCATTAAAAAATCCCTTAAATGCCATTAAAACCCCATAAAACCCCAATTAAAATCCCATTAAAATCCAATTAAAATCCCATTAAAATCCCATTAAAACCCCATTTAAACCCCCATAAAAATCCAGTTAAACTCAAAAAAACCCCATTAAAAATCCAATTAAAATCCCATAAAAGTCCAATAAAAATCCCATTTTAAACCCCATAAAAATCCGATTAAAACCCCATTTAAAACCCCATGAAAATCCAATTAAAACCTCATTTAAAACCCCATAAAAATCCCATAAAACCCAAAAAAACCCCATTAAAAATCCAATTAAAATCCCATTAAAACCTCATTTAAATCCCCATAAAAATCCAATTAAAACCTCATTTAAAACCCATAAAAACTCCATTAAAACCCCATAAAAACTCCATTAAAAATCCCATAAAACTCAAAAAACCCCCCATTAAATATCCAATTAAAATCCCATAAAAATCCAATTAAAATCCCATTTAAAACCCCATTAAAACCCAATTAAAAACCCATTTAAAACCCCATAAAAACCCCATAAAAATCCAATTAAAACCCCATAAAAATCCCATAAAACTAAAAAAAAACCCCATAAATTCAGAATAAAGTGATTTCCGTACCTGGCGGTGAAGTTTTTGAACAAAGCCAAATATTTGGGACTTTTCCGGGGGACGTGGTTGCTGTGAGGGGAAAAAAAAATCTTATAAAATCTCTGAGAAAATTCTAGAAAATCCCCGAGAAAATCCTAGAAAATATTCTAGAAATTCCCTAGAAAAACCTACAAAATATCCTAAAAAATCCCATAAAATATCCTATAAATTCCATATAAAATGCACTGCAAAAACCTAAAAAATATCCTATAAAATCCTGAGAAAATTCTATAAAATCTCCCAGAAAAATCCCAAAAAAAATTCTAGAAAATCCCTGAGAAAATCCTAGAAAATATCCTAGAAAATCCCATAGAAAATCCTAGAAAATATCCTAAAAAATCCTAGAAAATATCCTAAAAATTCCCTAGAAAATCCCATAAAATATCTTATAAAATCCATATAAAATACACTGCAAAATCACATAAAATCCCTGAGAAAATTCTAGAAAATCCTCTAGAAAATCTCCTAGAAAATCCCCTAAAAAATTCTAGAAAATCTCCTAGAAAATCCTAGAAAATATCCTAAAAATCCCACAGAAAATCCTAGAAAATATCCTAGAAAATCCATATAAAATACGCTGTAAAATCCTATAAAATGTCCTAAAAAATCCTGAGAAAATTCTATAAAATCTCCCAGAAAATCCCCAAGAAAATTCTAGAAAATCCCCAAGAAAATCCTAGAAAATATCCTAGAAAATCCCACAGAAAATCCTAGAAAATATCCTAAAAATATCCTAAAAAATCCCATAAAATATTCCATAAAATCCGTATAAAATACGCTGTAAAATCCTATAAAATATCCTATAAAATCCTGAGAAAATTCTATAAAATCTCCCAGAAAATCCCCAAGAAAATTCTAGAAAATCCCTGAGAAAATCCTAGAAAATATCCTAGAAAATCCCACAGAAAATCCTAGAAAATATCCTAAAAATATCCTAAAAAATCCCATAAAATATTCTATAAAATCCATATAAAATACGCTGTAAAATCCTATAAAATATCCTATAAAATCCTGAGAAAATTCTATAAAATCTCCCAGAAAATCCCAAGAAAATTCTAGAAAATCCCCGAGAAAATCCTAGAAAATATCCTAGAAAATCCCACAGAAAATCCTAGAAATATCCTAAAAAATCCTAGAAAATATCCTAAAAATTCCCTAGAAAATCCATAAAATATTCTATAAAATCCATATAAAATACACTGTAAAATTCTATAAAATCTCTTCTAAAATCCTGAGAAAATTCTATAAAATCTCAGAGAAAATCCCCAAGAAAATCCTATAAAATATCCTAGAAAACTCATATAAAATACATGATAAAATCATATAAAATACCATATAAAACACCTCATAAAATCATATAGAATATCCTATAAAATAATATCAAACATCCTATAAAATCCATACAAAATATGCTAAAAAATCCCATAAAACATTCCATAAAATCCGTATAAAATACGCTGTAAAATCCTATAAAATATCCTATAAAATCCTGAGAAAATTCTATAAAATCTCCCAGAAAATCCCCAAGAAAATTCTAGAAAATCCCCGAGAAAATCCTAGAAAATATCCTAGAAAATCTCCTAAAAAATCCTAGAAATTATCCTAAAAAATCCCATAAAATATTCTATAAAATCCGTATAAAATGCACTGTAAAATCCTATAAAATATCCTATAAAATTCTGAGAAAATTTTATAAAATCTCCCAGAAAATCTCCAAGAAAATTCTAGAAAATCCCCAAGAAAATCCGAGAAAATATCCTAAAAATTCCCTAGAAAATCCCACAAAATATCCTAGAAAATCCCATAAAATATCCTATAAAATCCATATAAAATACACCATAAAATCCTATAAAATCTCCTATAAAATCCTGAGAAAATTCTATAAAATCTCCCAGAAAATGCCATAGAAAATTCTAGAAAATATCCTAGAGAATCTCCTAGAAAATCCTACAAAATATCCTAAAAAATCCCATCAAACATCCTATAAAATCCACATAAAATCCACTGTAAAATCCTATAAAATCCTGAGAAAATTCTATAAAATCTCCCAGAAAATCCCCGAGAAAATATCCTAGAAAATCCCACAGAAAATCCTACAAAATATCCTAGAAAATCCCATAAAATATCCTATAAAATCCATACAAAATACACTGTAAAATTTTTTCACCAGATTTTTTCCCAAAATCCCCGAATTTCTCCCCAAACTCCTACTTGATCATGTGGTTGGCGTAGGCCCTGGAACAGGAGCACAGAGTGTCAAAATCTCCCAATTTTCCCCATTTTTTCCCCCATTTTTTCGCCTTTTTTTCCCCATTTTTTCGCCATTTTTCCCCCGTTTTTCATCGTTTTTTTCACCAGATTTTTTCCCAAAATCCCCGAATTTCACCCCAAATCCCATTTCATTCCGTACTTGATCATGTGATTGTCATAGGCTCAGGAGCAGCAGCTGCTGTAGCGACACAGCGAGCTGTTATTATCATATTTTCCCCATTTTTGCCATTTTTTCGCCATTTTTCACCCGTTTTTCATCGTTTTTTCACCAGATTTTTTCCCAAAATCCCCGAATTTCTCCCCAAACTCCTACTTGATCATGTGGTTGGCGTAGGCTCTGGAGCAGCAGGTGCTCTAGTGGCACAGAATGTCAAAATCTCCCGATTTTCCCCATTTTTTTCCCCATTTTTCACCTTTTTTTCCCCATTTTTTCGCCGTTTTTCATCATTTTTTCACCAATTTTTTTCCCAAAATCCCCAAATTTCTCCCCAAACTCCTGCTTGATCATGTGCTTGGCATAGACTCAAGACCAGCAGCACAGAGTGTCAAAATCTCCCAATTTCCCCCATTTTTTCCCCATTTTTCGACGTTTTTTCGCCATTTTTTCGCCATTTTTCACCCGTTTTTCATCATTTTTTCACCAGATTTTTTCCCAAAATCCCCAAATTTCACCCCAAATCCCCAAATTTTCCCTACTTGATCATGTGGTTGGCGTAAGCCCTGGAACAGCAGCTGCTGTAGCGACACAGAGTGTCAAAATCTCCCAATTTTCCCCATTTTTTCCCTGTTTTTCACCTTTTTTTTCCCCATTTTTTCGCCGTTTTTCATCATTTTTTCACCAATTTTTTTCCCAAAATCCCCGAATTTCTCCCCAAACTCATACTCGATTATGTGGTTGGCATAGACTCAAGACCAGCAGCACAGAGTGTCAAAATCTCCCAATTTTCCCCATTTTTTCCCCATTTTTCGCCATTCTTTCGCCATTTTTCACCCGTTTTTCATCATTTTTTCACCAATCTTTTTCCCAAAATCCCCGAATTTCTCCCCAAACTCCTACTTGATCATGTGGTTGGCATAGACTGAAGAGCAGCAGCACAGAGTGTCAAAATCTCCCAATTTCCCCCATTTTTTCCCCATTTTTCGCCATTCTTTCGCCATTTTTCATTGGTTTTTCGTCACTTTTTCACCAGATTTTTTCCCAAAATCCCCGAATTTCACCCCAAATCCCATTTTATTCCCTACTTGATCATGTGGTTGGTGTAGACCCAAGAGCAGCAGCTCCTGGAGTAGCACAGAGTATCAAAATCCCCCATTTTTTGCCGTTTTCTGCCCGTTTTTCATCATTTTTTCACCAGATTTTTTCCCAAAATCCCCAAATTTCACCCCAAATCCCCAAATTTTCCCTACTTGATGATGTGCTTGGCGTAGGCCCTGGAATAGCAGCTGCTGTAGCGACACAGAGTGTCAAAATCCCCCATTTTTTGCCATTTTTTCACTGTTTTTTCCACATTTTTCACCCTAGAACCTCAGGATTTTTTCCCAAAATCTCCAAATTTTTTCCCAAAATCCCCGAATTTCTCCCCAAACTCCTACTTGATCATGTGCTTGTCATAGATTCAAGAGCAACAGGTCCTGGAGCAGCCCAGGGAGCACTCAGTGCGCAATTTTCCCCATTTTTCCCCGTTTTTCGCCATTTTTCGCCCGTTTTTCATCGTTTTTTCACCGTTTTCACTCCGGATTTTTTCCCAAAACCCCAAATTTCACCCCAAATCCCCAAATTTTCCCTACTTGATCATGTGGTTGGCGTAGGCTCTGGAGCAGCAGCTGCTGTAGCGACACAGAGTGTCAAAATCTCCCAATTTTCCCCATTTTTTCCCCGTTTTTCACCTTTTTTTCCCCATTTTTTCGCCGTTTTTCATCATTTTTTCACCAATTTTTTCCCAAAATCCCCGAATTTCTCCCCAAACTCATACTCGATTATGTGGTTGGCATAGACTCAAGACCAGCAGCACAGAGTGTCAAAATCTCCCAATTTTCCCCATTTTTTCCCCGTTTTTCGCCATTCTTTCACCATTTTTCACCCGTTTTTCGTCATTTTTTCACCAGATTTTTTCCCAAAATCCCCGAATTTCTCCCCAAACTTCTACTTGCTCATGTGATTGTCATAGGCTCTGGAACAGCAGCTGCTGTAGCAGCACAGAGTGTCAAAATCTCCCAATTTTCCCCATTTTTCCCGTTTTTCACCTTTTTTTCCCCATTTTTTCGCCGTTTTTCATCATTTTTTCACCGATTTTTTCCCAAAATCCCCGAATTTCTCCCCAAACTCCTACTTGCTCATGTGGTTGGCATAGACTCAAGACCAGCAGCACAGAGTGTCAAAATCTCCCAATTTTCCCCATTTTTTCCCCATTTTTCGCCATTTTTCATTGGTTTTTCGTCATTTTTTCACCAGATTTTTTCCCAAAATCCCCGAATTTCTCCCCAAACTCCTACTTGATCATGTGGTTGTCATAGGCCCTGGAACAGCAGCTGCTGTAGCAGCACAGAGAGCAGTTATTACTGTATTTTCCCCATTTTTTCCCCATTTTTCGCCATTTTTTCGCCATTTTTTCCCCCGTTTTTCATCGTTTTTTCACCAGATTTTTTCCCAAAATCCCTGAATTTCACCCCAAATCCCCAAATTTTCCCTACTTGATCACGTGGTTGGTATAGGCTCAGGAGCAGCAGGTGCTGTAGCGGCACAGAAAGCAGTTATTATCATATTTTCCCCATTTTTTGTCCATTTTTCGCCGTTTTTCATCATTTTTTCACCGTTTTCACTCGGATTTTTCCCAAAATCCCCGAATTTCACCCCAAATCCCCAAATTTTCCCTACTTGATCATGTGGTTGGCGTAGGCGCGGGAGCAGCAGCTGCTGTAGCGGCACAGGGAGCAGTTATCATCATTTTTTCCCCATTTTTCCCCATTTTTTGCCGTTTCTCGCCCATTTTTCATCCTTTTTTCACCAGATTTTTTCCCAAAATCCCGAATTTCACCCCAAATCCCATTTTATTCCCTACTTGATCATGTGGTTGGCGTAGGCTCAGGAGCAGCAGCTGCTGTAGCGACAGAGCGAGCTGTTATTATCATATTTTCCCCATTTTTCGCCATTTTTTTCGCCATTTTTCACCCGTTTTTCATCGTTTTTTCACCAGATTTTTTCCCAAAATCCCCGAATTTCTCCCCAAACTCCTACTTGATCATGTGGTTGGCGTAGGCGCGGGAGCAGCAGGTGCTCTAGCAGCACAGAGTGTCAAAATCTCCCAATTTTCCCCCATTTTTTCCCTGTTTTTCGCCATTTTTTGCCTGTTTTTCGCCATTTTTGCACCAAATTTTTTCCCAAAATCCCCATTTTTCCCCATTTTTTCCCCATTTTTCCCTACTTGATCATGTGCTTGGCATAGACTGAAGAGCAGCAGCACAGAGTGTCAAAATCTCCCTATTTTCCCCATTTTTCGCCATTTTTCCGCCGTTTTTCATCATTTTTTCACCGTTTTCACTCCGGATTTTTTCCCAAAACCCCTAAATTTCACCCCAAATCCCATTTTATTTCCTACTTGATCATGTGGTTGGCGTAGGCTCTGGAACAGCAGCTGCTGTAGCGGCACAGGGAGCAGTGAGTGTCAAAACCCCCCATTTTTTTGCCATTTTTCTGCCCTTTTCCCGCCATTTTTGCTCCTAAAACTTTGGGATTTTTTCCCAAAATCCCCAAATTTTTTCCCAAAATCCCCAAATTTCACCCCAAATCCCATTTCATTCCCTACTTGATCATGTGCTTAGTGTAGACCCAAGAGCAGCAGCTGCTGGAGCAGCACAGGCAGCAATCGCTATCACATTTTCCCCATTTTTTCGCTGTTTTTCACCGTTTTTTCACCAGATTTTTTCCCAAAATCCCCAAATTTCACCCCAAATCCCATTTCATTCCGTACTTGATCATGTGATTGTCATAGGCCCTGGAGCAGCAGCTGCTGTAGTGACACAGGGAGCAGTGAGTGTCAAAATCCCCCATTTTTCGCCATTTTTTCGCCATTTTTCCCCCGTTTTTCATCATTTTTTCACCAGATTTTTTCCCAAAATCCCCAAATTTCACCCCAAATCCCCAAATTTTCCCTACTTGATGATGTGGTTGGCGTAGGCGCGGGAGCAGCAGCTGCTGTAGCGGCACAGTGTTAAAATCTCCCATATTTTCCCCATTTTTTCCCCATTTTTCGCCCGTTTTTCATCGTTTTTTCACCAGATTTTTTCCCAAAATCCCCGAATTTCTCCCCAAACTCCTACTTGATCATGTGGTTGGCGTAGGCGCGGGAGCAGCAGGTGCTGTAGTGGCACAGAGTGTCAAAATCTCCCAATTTTCCCCATTTTTTCCCCATTTTTTCGCCATTTTTTCGCCATTTTTCCCCCGTTTTTCATCGTTTTTTCACCAGATTTTTTCCCAAAATCCCCAAATTTCACCCCAAATCCCCAAATTTTCCCTACTTGATCATGTGATTGTCATAGGCTCAGGAGCAGCAGCTGCTGTAGTGACACAGGGAGCAGTGAGTGTCAAAATCCCCCATTTTTTGCCATTCTTTCGCCATTTTTCACCCGTTTTTCGTCGTTTTTTCACCAGATTTTTTCCCAAAATCCCTGAATTTCACCCCAAATCCCCAAATTTTCCCTACTTGATCACGTGGTTGGTATAGGCCCTGGAGCAGCAGGTGCTGTAGGGACACAGCGAGCAGTTATTATCATATTTTCCCCATTTTTTGTCCATTTTTCGCCGTTTTTCATCATTTTTTCACCGTTTTCACTCCGGATTTTTCCCCAAAACCCCCAAATTTCACCCCAAATCCCCAATTTTCCCTACTTGATCATGTGGTTGGCGTAGGCGCGGGAGCAGCAGCTGCTGTAGCGGCACAGGGAGCAGTTATCATCATTTTTTCCCCATTTTTCCCCATTTTTTGCCGTTTCTCGCCCATTTTTCATCGTTTTTTCACCAGATTTTTTCCCAAAATCCCCGAATTTCACCCCAAATCCCATTTTATTCCCTACTTGATCATGTGGTTGGCGTAGGCTCAGGAGCAGCAGCTGCTGTAGCGACAGAGCGAGCTGTTATTATCATATTTTCCCCATTTTTTCCCCATTTTTCGCCCGTTTTTCATCATTTTTTCACTGTTTTTTCACCAGATTTTTTCCCAAAATCCCCAGATTTCTCCCCAAACTCCTACTTGATCATGTGCTTGGTGTAGGCCCTGGAGCAGCAGGTGCTGTAGCGGCACAGAAAGCAGTTATTATCGTATTTTCCCCATTTTTTCCCCATTTTTCGCCCGTTTTTCCCCCGTTTTTCACCGTTTTTTCACCAGATTTTTTCCCAAAATCCCCGAATTTCTCCCCAAACTCCTGCTTGATCATGTGGTTGGCGTAGGCTCTGGAGCAGCAGCTGCTGTAGCAGCACAGCGAGCAGTTATCATCATTTTTTCCCCATTTTTCCCCGTTTTTCGCCATTTCTTCCCCATTTCTTCCCCGTTTTTCATCGGTTTTTCGTCATTTTTTCACCAGATTTTTTCCCAAAATCCCCATTTTTCCCCATTTTTCCCCCGTTTTTCCCTATTTGATCATGTGGTTGGCATAGACTGAAGAGCAGCAGCACAGAGTGTCAAAATCTCCCAATTTTCCCCATTTTTTCCCCATTTTTCACCTTTTTTTCCCCATTTTTTCGCCGTTTTTCATCATTTTTTCACCAAATTTTTTCCCAAAATCCCCAAATTTCTCCCCAAACTCCTACTTGATCATGTGGTTGGCATAGACTCGAGACCAGCAGCACAGAGTGTCAAAATCTCCCAATTTTCCCCATTTTTTCCCCGTTTTTTCGCCATTCTTTCACCATTTTTCACCCGTTTTTCGTCATTTTTTCACCAGATTTTTTTCCCAAAATCCCCGAATTTCTCCCCAAACTTCTACTTGATCATGTGATTGTCATAGGCTCTGGAACAGCAGCTGCTGTAGCGGCACAGACTGTCAAAATCTCCCAAATTTCCCCATTTTTTCCCTGTTTCTCGCTGTTTCTCGCCCGTTTTTCATCATTTTTTCACTGTTTTTTCACCAGATTTTTTCCCAAAATCCCCGAATTTCTCCCCAAACTCCTACTTGATCATGTGGTTGGCGTAGGCCCTGGAACAGGAGCTACTCTAGTGGCACAGAGTGTCAAAATCTCCCAATTTTCCCCATTTTTTTCCCCATTTTTCGACGTTTTTTCGCCATTTTTCCCCCGTTTTTCATCGTTTTTTCACCAGATTTTTCCCAAAATCCCTGAATTTAACCCCAAATCTCCAAATTTTCCCTACTTGATCACGTGGTTGGTATAGGCTTTGGAGCAGCAGGTGCTGTAGGGACACAGCGAGCAGTTATTATCATATTTTCCCCATTTTTTGTCCATTTTTCGCCGTTTTTCATCATTTTTTCACCGTTTTCACTCCGGATTTTTTCCCAAAACCCCCAAATTTCACCCCAAATCCCCAAATTTTCCCTACTTGATCATGTGGTTGGCGTAGGCGCGGGAGCAGCAGCTGCTGTAGCGGCACAGGGAGCAGTTATCATCATTTTTTCCCCATTTTTCCCCATTTTTCGCCATTTTTCCCCCGTTTTTCATCGTTTTTTCACCAGATTTTTTCCCAAAATCCCTGAATTTCACCCCAAATCCCCAAATTTTCCCTACTTGATCACGTGGTTGGTATAGGCTCAGGAGCAGCAGGTGCTGTAGCGACAGAGCGAGCTGTTATTATCATATTTTCCCCATTTTTTCCCCATTTTTCGCCCGTTTTTCATCATTTTTTCACTGTTTTTTCACCAGATTTTTTCCCAAAATCCCCGAATTTCTCCCCAAACTCCTACTTGATCATGTGGTTGGCGTAGGCGCGGGAGCAGCAGGTGCTGTAGTGACACAGGGAGCAGTTATTATCATATTTTCCCCATTTTTTCCCCATTTTTCGCCATTTTTTTCCCCATTTTTCGCCCGTTTTTCATCATTTTTTTCACCAGATTTTTTCCCAAAATCCCCAAATTTCACCCCAAATCCCCAAATTTTCCCTACTTGATGATGTGGTTGGCGTAGGCGCGGGAGCAGCAGCTGCTGTAGCGGCACAGTGTTAAAATCTCCCATATTTTCCCCATTTTTTCCCCATTTTTCGCCCGTTTTTCATTGTTTTTTCACCAGATTTTTTCCCAAAATCCCCGAATTTCTCCCCAAACTCCTACTTGATCATGTGGTTGGCGTAGGCGCGGGAGCAGCAGGTGCTGTAGCGGCACAGCGAGCAGTGCACGTAGGTGGGGAAGTGGTTGGGGAAGTCAGGGATCTCGAAGCTGCACTCCAGACACGTCTGCCGCCCCAGGCCGCTCCTGAAACGGGGGAAAAACGGCAAAAATCGGTCAAAAATCCGTCAAAAATCCGTCAAAAATCCATCAAAAATCGATATTTTGGGGGTTTAGAGGGTATTGGGGAAGGAAGGGGTTAAACCAAAGCGGGAGGTGAATGCGCGTTGGAAAAAAATCGGAGCGGGAATTAATAATTATTGATAATAAATAAAAAATTGGGGTGGTCGTTAATGAATTAGGAAGGGTTTCGTGGTTAGTAATTAATGTTGTATGAATGAAATTAATTGATAGTATTGAGATGTTAAACATAATGTCTTTAATGTTAATAGTAGCGATGATAATAATAAAAATAAAAATAAAAATAGTAATAGCAAGAATAATAATGACAATAATAATAACACTAACAATAACACTAATAATAATAATACTAATAATATTAATAACAATACTAATAATTATGACGCTAATAATAACAAAAATAATATTAATAATAATGACACTAATAATAATAATAATAATAACAGTAATAATAATACTAATAATAACATTAATAATAATACTAATAAAAATGGCACAAATAATAACACTAATAATAATAATAATAACATTATTAATAATAATAATAATAATAATAATAATAATAATAATGCTTATATTAATACTAATAATAAATATTCCGATTACCCCAAAAGCCGTTCTTCCCATTTTTTCCCCAAAATCCTCGTTTCCCCAATTTTCCTCCAATTTTCCCCCAATTTTCCTACGATTTTCCCCAAAATCCTCATTTTTTGACTCACGTTTTCCGTCCAGCTCTCCTGGGTGCCCCGCGGTGCCCAGCCCCCAAAAATCCCCAATTTTTTCCTTATTTCTCCACCCAAAATCCCCATTTTCCCCCCAATTTTTCCCCGATTTTTTCCCAAAATCCCCAATTTTTTTCCCAAAATCCCCGTTTTTTCCCCCAATTTCCCACTCACGTTTTCCGTCCTGCTCTCCTGGGAGCCCCGCGGTGCCCACCCCCCCAAAATCCCCATTTTTACCCCGATTTTCCCCAATTTTTTCCCAAAATCGCCATTTTTACCCCAATTTTTCCCCGATTTTTTCCCAAAATCCCCGTTTTTCACCCCAAAACCCCCGTTTTTGACTCACGTTTTCCGCCCAGCTCTCCTGGGTGCCCCGCGGTGCCCAGCCCCCAAAAATCCCCAATTTTTTCCTTATTTCTCCACCCAAAATCCCCACTTTTCCCCCCAAAATCCCCATTTTTCCCCCGATTCTTTCCGAATTTTTTCCCAAAATCCCCATTTTTTCCCCAAAACCCCCAAATTTTCCCAAAATCCCCGTTTTTCACCCCAAAATCCCCGTTTTTGACTCACGTTTTCCGCCCGGCTCTCCGGGGAGCCCCGCGGTGCCCAATCCCCAAAAATCCCCAATTTTTTCCTTATTTCTCCACCCAAAATCCCCAAAATTCTCATTTTTTGTCCTGATTTTTTCCCAAAATCCCCATTTTTCCACCGATTCTTTCCAGATTTTTTCCCAAATTCCCCGTTTTTTCCCCCAATTTCCCACTCACATTTTCCTGCCGGCTCTCCGGGGCGCCCCGCGGTGCCCACCCCCCAGAAATCCCCATTTTTACCCTGATTTTCCCCATTTTTCCCCCCAAAATCCCCATTTTTCCCCCAATTTTTTCCGGATTTTTTCCCAAAATCCCCATTTTTCACCCCAAAATCCCCGTTTTTGACTCACGTTTTCCTGCCAGCTCTCCGGGGCGCCCCGCGGTGCCCGATCCCCAAAATCCCCATTTTTACTGCGATTTTTTCCGATTTTGGCCCCAAAATCGCCATTTTTCCCCCGATTCTTTCCGGATTTTTTCCCAAAATCGCCATTTTTCACCCCAAAATCCCCGATTTTTGACTCACGTTTTCCGCCCGGCTCTCCGAGGCGCCCCGCGGTGCCCGATCCCCAAAATCCCCATTTTTACTGCGATTTTTTCCGATTTTTGCCCCAAAATTGCCATTTTTACCCCAATTTTTTCTGGATTTTTTCCCAGAATCCCCATTTTTTTCCCAAATTCCCCGTTTTTTCCCCCAATTTCCCACTCACGTTTTCCTGCCGGCTCTCCGGGGAGCCCCGCGGTGCCCAATCCCCAAAAATCCCCCATTTTTTCCTTATTTCTCCACCCAAAATCCCCAAAATTCTCATTTTTTGTCCTGATTTTTTCCCAAAATCCCCATTTTTACCCCGATTTTTTCCGGATTTTTTCCCAAAATCCCCATTTTTCCCCCAATTTCCCACTCACGTTTTCCGCCCTGCTCTCCGGGGAGCCCCGCGGCGCCCACCCCCAAAAATCCCCATTTTTCCCCTTATTTTTCCCTGATTTTTGCCCCAAAATCGCCATTTTTACCCCGATTTTTTCCGGATTTTTTCCCAAAATCCCCATTTTTCACCCCAAAATCCCCGTTTTTGACTCACGTTTTCCTGCCAGCTCTCCTGGGAGCCCTGCGGTGCCTGATCCCCAAAATTCTCATTTTTTGTCCGGATTTTTGCCCCAACATCCCCATTTTTACCCCCAAAATCCCCATTTTTCCCCCGATTTTTTCGGATTTTTTTCCCAAAATCCCCGTTTTTTCCCAAATTTTCCCAAAATCCCCATTTTTCACCCCAAAATCCCCGTTTTGGACTCACGTTTTCCTGCCAGCTCTCCTGGGCGCCCCGCGGTGCCCACCCCCCAAAAATCCCCATTTTTCCCCCCAAATTCCTCATTTTTTCCCCGATTCTTTCCGAATTTTTTCCCAAAATCCCCGTTTTTCACCCCAAAATCCCCGTTTTTAAACTCACATGCCCCGCGGTGCCCAGCCCCAAAAATCCCCAATTTTTTCCTTATTTCTCCACCCAAAATCCCCATTTTAACCCCAATTTTTTCCAATTTTTTTCCCAAAATCCCCAATTTTTTTCCCAAAATCGCCGTTTTTCACCCCAAAATCCCCGTTTTGACTCACGTTTTCCTGCCGGCTCTCCGGGGAGCCCCGCGGTGCCCGGGGG
The DNA here is from genome assembly GCA_036785705.1 of Acanthornis magna. Lineage (NCBI taxonomy): Eukaryota > Metazoa > Chordata > Aves > Passeriformes > Acanthizidae > Acanthornis > Acanthornis magna. The sequence goes on from JAWUZG010001040.1 coordinate 131,482, forward strand.
GGTAGAGGAACAGAGGTCTGGGGTCAGCAGAGTTCCCCCCAGGGTTGGGCTCAGCCCCAGGCCCCGAGCTCGGCTCCCCCGGGGACAGCGCCAGCGGCCGCGGCTGGCCCCGCGAGGCACGGATCGTCACCTGGAAATGGGGAAAAAAATGGAGATTTTGGTGAATTTGGGACAAAAAATTGGAATTTTGGGAAAAAATGATCGATTTTCGGGGAAAATTCAGTGAAAATTGGGTGAAAATGGCCATTTTTGGGAGCTCGGCTCCCCCGGGGACAGCACCAGCGGCAGCGGCTGGCCCCGCGAGGCACGGATCGTCACCTGGAAATGGGGAAAAAATGGAGATTTGGGGAAAACTGGAAAAAAACCTGGAATTTTGGGAAAAAAATTGGAAAAAAATTGGAATTTTTTCCCATTTTTGGGGGGAAAATCGCCGTTTTGGGGGGAAAATGGCCATTTTTGGGAGCTCGGCTGCCCCGGGGACAGCGCCAGCGGCCGAGGCTGGCCCCGCGAGGCACGGATCGTCACCTGGAATGGGGAAAAAAATGGGGAATTTGGGAAAATTGGGAAAAAATTGGAAAAAAATTGGAATTTTGGTGAAAAAATGAGGGATTTTGGGGAAAATCGCCATTTTTGGGGGAAAATGGCCATTTTTGGGAGCTCGGCTCCCCCGGGGACAGCGCCAGCGGCCGAGGCTGGCCCCGCGCGGCACGGATCGTCACCTGGAATGGGGAAAAAATGGAGATTTTGGGAAAAATAGTGAAAAAAATTGAAATTTTGGTGAAAAAATGGGAAAAAAATTGGAATTTTGTTGAAAAAATGAGGGATTTGGGGGGAAAATGAGAGATTTTGGGAGCTCGGCTCCCCCGGGGACAGCGCCAGCGGCCGCGGCTGGCCCCGCGAGGCACGGATCGTCACCTGGAATGGGGAAAAAAACAGGAAATTTGGTGAATTTGGGACAAAAAGTTGGAATTTTGGGAAAAAACGAGAGATTTTTGGGGAAAATTCAGTGAAAATTGGGTGAAAATGGCCATTTTTGGGAGCTCGGCTCCCCCGGGGACAGCGCCAGCGGCCGCGGCTGGCCCCGCGAGGCACGGATTGTCACCTGGAATGGGGAAAAAACGGAGATTTTGGGAAAAATAGTGAAAAAAAATGGAATTTTGGGAAAATTAGGAAAAAAATCCAAATTTCTGGGGGAAAATGGCCATTTTTGGGAGCTCGGCTCCCCCGGGGACAGCGCCAGCGGCCGCGGCTCGCCCCGCGAGGCACGGATCGTCACCTGGAAATGGGGAAAAAATAGCAAAAATTGGGAAAAATAGTGAAAAAAATTGGAATTTTGGTGAAAAAATGAGGGATTTTGGGGAAAAATCGCCATTTTTGGAGGGAAAATGGCCATTTTTGGGCGCTCGGCTCCCCCGGGGACAGCGCCAGCGGCCGCGGCTGGCCCCGCAAGGCACGGATCGTCACCTGGAAATGGGGAAAAAAACAGGAAATTTGGTGAATTTGGGACAAAAAGTTGGAATTTTGGGAAAAAACGAGAGATTTTTGGGGAAAATTCAGTGAAAATTGGGTGAAAATGGCCATTTTTGGGAGCTCGGCTCCCCCGGGGACAGCGCCAGCGGCCGAGGCTGGCCCCGCGAGGCACGGATCGTCACCTGCAAATGGGGAAAAAAATGGAAATTTTGGGAAAAATAGTGAAAAAAATTGGAATTTTGGTGAAAAAATGGGAAAAAAATTGGAATTTTGTTGAAAAAAGGAGGGATTTGGGGGGAAAATGAGAGATTTTGGGAGCTCGGCTCCCCCGGGGACAGCGCCAGCGGCCGAGGCTGGCCCCGCGAGGCACGGATCGTCACCTGGAATGGGGAAAAAATAGCAAAAATTGGTAAAAATAGTGAAAAAAATTGGAATTTTGGGAAAATTAGGAAAAAAATCCAAATTTCTGGGGGGAAAATGGCCATTTTTGGGAGCTTGGCTCCCCCGGGGACAGCGCCAGCGGCCGAGGCTGACCCCGCGAGGCACGGATCGTCACCTGCAAATGGGGAAAAAACAAGGATTTTGGGAAAAAATGGGAAAAAAATGGAAAAAAATTGGAATTTTCCTCATTTTTGGAGGGAAAATGGCCATTTTGGGGGGGAAAAACCCCATTTTTTAGGGACAGCGCCAGCGGCCGAGGCTGGCCCCGCGAGGCACGGATCGTCACCTAAAGAAATAGAGAAAAAATGGGGATTTTGGGAAAAAATCGGAAAAAAAATGGAATTTTGGGAAAATTGGGGAAAAAAATGGAATTTTGGGGGGAAATCGCCATTCTTGGGGACAGCGCCAGCGGCCACGGCTGGCCTCGAGACGCACGGATCGTCACCTGGAAATGGGGAAAAATTGAAATTTTGGGAAAAAATGGGGGATTTGGGAAATTCAGGGAATTGGGGAAATTTGGGGGAAAAATTTGGGGAAAAAATGGGGGAAATTGGGGGTAAAATGGGGAAAAAAGGGGAGAAACTGGGGAGACAATGGGGGGAAAAAAGGGGGGCAAATGTTCGGAAAAATAGAGGAAAATTTGGGGAAAATGGGGAAATTTGGGGAAAACAGGGGAAATTTAGGGAAATGGGGAAATTGGGGGAAAATGGAGAAAATTTGGGAAATTTGGGATAATTTTTTAAAAAGTCCCAGGAAATTCATGAAAAATTCCCAGAAAATTCCTGGAATATTAAAAATAAAATTCCCAAAAAATTCCTGAAAAATTCCCAGAAAATCTCTAGAAAATTTCTGGAAAATTAATGGAAAATTCTCACAAAATTTTAAAAAAAAACAAATCAGAAAAATGCTGGAAAATTCCCACAAAATTCAAGGAAAATACAAAAAAAATTCCAAAAATTTCCAAAAAAAATCCTGGAAAATTCCCCAAAAATAAAAAAAAAAAAAATCCCCCAAAAATTCCCAAAACATTTCCCCAAAAATCCCCCAAAAATTCCCAAAAAAATTCCAAAAAAATCCCAAAAAATTCCCCAGAAAATCCCCAAAAAGTAAAAACAAATTCCCAAAAAATAAAAAAAAAAAAATTCCGAAAAAATCCAAAAAAATTCCCAAAAAATTCCCCAAAAAATCCCCCAAAAAATCCCCAAAAATTCCCCAAAAATTCGGGATTTTCCCACCTTGGTTCCAGGCTTGAGGCCCTCGAGCTGCTTGGGCTTGCGGAAAGTTTTGTGATGCTGCAGCTTGTGCTCGATCTTGTCCTTGGCGAACAGGAACTGCAGCCTGCACTTGTTGCAGTGGTAAACGCTCTTCTTCTGGAGAGAAATTAACATTAATTAACAATTAATTGATTAGTAGCGATTTTTGGGGTGTGAGCCAAAAAAAACGCGGCGAAATTTGGGTTAAAAATGAGAAAAATATGCAAAAAATTTGATTTTTTCGCCCTTTAAAATCCATTTTTCTTTCCCAATTCCCTCCTAAAATGTAGAGAGTTTAATTAACATTAATTGAATTAAAACTAGTTTAATTAATCCCGTTAACCAAGGACAGGGAATGCTGGAATGGTTTGGGATGGGAAAAATCCTAAAAACCCGAAAAATCCTAAAAATCCTAAAAAATCCTCAAAAATCCCTAAAATCCTAAAAATCCTGGAATGGTTTGGGATGGGAAAAATCTTAAAAATCCTAAAAATCCTAAAAAATCCTTAAAAATCCTTAAAAATCGTAAAAATCCTGGAATGGTTTGGGATGGAAAAAAATCCTAAAAATCCTTAAAAATCAAAAAAAATCCTAAAAGTTCTTAAAAATCCTAAAAAATCCTTAAAAATCCTGGAATGGTTTGGGATGGGGAAAATCTTAAAAATCCTAAAAAATCCTAAAAAATCCTTAAAAATCAAAAAAAATCCTAAAAGTTGTTAAAAATCCTAAAAAATCCTAAAATATTCTAATAAATCCTCGAAAAGGCTGCAGCTTGTGCTCGATCTTGTCCTTGGCGAACAGGAACTGCAGCCTGCACTTGTTGCAGTGGTAAACGCTCTTCTTCTGGAGAGAAATTAATGTTAATTAGCGATTAATTAATAATTAATTGATTATTAGTGATTTTTGGGGTGTGTGGGCAAAAAATGCGAAAAAATTTGGGTTAAAAATGACAAAAATAAGGAAAAAAATTCCATTTTTTCCCTCTTTAAAAGTCGTTTTTCTTGCCAAAATCCCTTATCAAACTTAATTAATTCACTCAAAGTCATTAATTGATTTTTTAAAACTTTACAGACTTGATTTCTTTTATTTGGTTTTATTTATTTATTTAATTCAGTTAATTATTAAAATTAATAATTTCAATCCAAGGTTGCTACTAGAGCTGGAAGTGCCAGGAAAAGCCATTCTTAATTATTAATTAATTACTCATGATTAATCATGATTTTCAGGGTGCGAGGGGAAAAAAAATGCGGCAAAATTCGGGTTAAAAACGAGGGAAAAAAGCCCAAAAATTCCATTTTTTTTCCCTCTAAAAGCTGCTTTTCTTCCCAAAGTCGCTTGTCAAATTTAAGGGTTTTAATTCATTTATTCAATTTTTTTTTTTTTTTTAATTTATTTATTTAATTAAAATGAGGAATTTTAATTCAACGTCTCTGCAGACCTGGAACTGCTGAGGAAAACCAATCTTCATTGGAATTCCGGGCCAAAAACTCCATTTTTTTTCTGGTGAAAACCACAAAATTCTGAGCCAAAATCCCATTTTTCCCCATGAAAACCAAGGAATTTCAGGCCAAAATCCCATTTTTCCAAAAAAGCAAGAAAATTCTGACCCAAAACCTCATTTTTTTCTAGGAAAACAAGGACAAAACTCCATTTTTCCCAAAAAAACCCACAGAATTCTAGGCCAAAAACCCCATTTTTTCCCCAAAACCACAGAATTCTGACTCAAAATCCCATTTTTTCCCCCAAAAAATAGAATTCTGACCCAAACCCCCATTTTTTCTACAAAAACCAAGACAAAATCCCTTTTTTTCCCATGAAAACCACAAAATTCTGACCCAAAATGCCATTTTTTCTCCCCAAATCCCATTTTTTCTACCCCAAAATCCCGTTTTTTTCTCGCAAAATTCCCGTTTTTTCTCCCCAAAATCCCATTTTCTTCTAGGAAAACCAAGTCAAACCCCACTATCCCCAAAAAACCCAAAATTCCAGCCCAAAATTCCCATTTTTCCCCCAAATCTCCACCTGGTGCCTCATGAAGTGCTGCTGGAAGGTTGGGAATTCCACCCCAAAATCCCATTTTTTTCTCCCCAAAAAGCCCCAGAGAATTCTGACCCAAAACCCCTTTTTTTTTTTGGGTGAAAACCATGGCATTCTGGACCAAAACCCCATTTTTTTCCCCAAAAAAAACCCCAAATTCTGACCCAAACCCCATATTTTTCTAGGAAAATCAAGCCAAAATTCCATTTTTTCCCACGAAAACTACAGAATTCTGACCCCAAACTCCATTTTTTTCCCAAAAACCCCAGAATTCCGACCCAACCCCCCATTATTTCCCAATAAAAACCATGGAAGTTCGACCCAAAACCCCAATTTTTCCCAAAAACAAATGCAGAATTCCAAACGAAACCCCAATTTTTCCCAAAAAAAAGCAGAATTCCATCCCAAACCCCCATTTTTTCTACAAAAACCAAGACAAAATCCCTTTTTTTCCCATGAAAACCACAAAATTCCGACCCAAAACGCCATTTTTTTGCCCCAAAACCCCGTTTTTCCCAAAAACCCTGGAATTCCAACCCAAAATTCCCATTTTTTCTCCCCAAATTCCCATTTTTTTTCCCAAAATTCCCATTTTTCTCCCCAAACCCCACCTGGTGCCGCATGAAGTGCTGCTGGAAGGTTGGGAATTCCACCCCAAATCCCATGTTTTCTCCCCAAAATCCCTTTTTTTTTGTGCAAAAATCCCATTTTTTTGCCCCAAATCCCATTTTTTTGCCCAAAATTCCCATTTTTTCTCCCCAAACTCCCATTTTTTTGCCCAAAATTCCCACTTTTTTGCCCAAAATTCCTATTTTTTTGCCCAAAATTCCCATTTTTCTCCCCAAACCCCACCTGGTGCCGCATGAAGTGCTGCTGGAAGGTTGGGAATTCCAGCCCAAATCCCATTTTTTCTCCCCAAAATCCCATTTTTTTTGTGCAAAAATCCCATTTTTTTGCCCCAAATCCCATTTTTTTGCCCAAAATTCCCATTTTTTCTCCCCAAACTCCCATTTTTTTGCCCAAAATTCCCACTTTTTTTCCCAAAATTCCTATTTTTTTGCCCAAAATTCCCATTTTTTTCCCCAAACCCCACCTGGTGCCTCATGAAGTGCTGCTGGAAGGTTGGGAATTCCATCCCAATCCCATTTTTTTGCCCAAAATTCCCATTTTTCTCCCCAAACTCCCATTTTTTCTCCCCAAAATTCCCATTTTTTTCCCAAAATTCCCATTTTTTTCCCCAAACCCCACCTGGTGCCTCATGAAGTGCTGCTGGAAGGTCAGAAATTCCACCCCAAATCCCATTTTTTCTCCCCAAAATCCCATTTTTTCTCACCAAAATTCCCATTTTTTAACCCCAAAATCCCATTTTTTCTCCTCAAAATTCCCATTTTTTTTCCCAAAATTCTGATTTTTCTCCCCAAACCCCACCTGGTGCCGCATGAAGTGCTGCTGGAAGGTTGGGAATTCCATCCCAAATCCCATTTTTTGCCCAAAATTCCCATTTTTTCTCCCCAAACTCTCACCTGGTGCCTCATGAAGTGCTGCTGGAAGGTTGGGAATTCCATCCCAATTCCATTTTTTTGCCCAAAATTCCCATTTTTCTCCCCAAACTCCCATTTTTTTCCCAGAAATCCCATTTTTTTCCCAAAATTCTGATTTTTCCCCCAAACTCTCACCTGGTGCCTCATGAAGTGCTGCTGGAAGGTTGGGAATTCCAGCCCAATTCCATTTTTTTGTCCAAAATTCCCATTTTTTCTCCCCAAAATCCCATTTTTTCTCCCCAAAATTCCCATTTTTTCTCCCCAAAATCCCATTTTCTTCTAGGAAAACCAAGTCAAACCTCCATTTTCCCCAAAAAAACCCAAAATTCCAACCCAAAATTCCCATTTTTTCTCCCCAAAATTCCCATTTTTTTCCCAAAATTCTGATTTTTCCCCCAAACCCTCACCTGGTGCCGCATGAAGTGCTGCTGGAAGGTTGGGAATTCCAGCCCAAATCCCATTTTTTCTCCCCAAAATCCCATTTTTCCTCCCCAAAATCCCATTTTTTCACCCCAAATCCCATGTTTCCCCCCCAAAATCCCTTTTTTTTTGTGCAAAAATCCCATTTTTTTGCCCCAAATCCCATTTTTTTGCCCAAAATTCCCATTTTTTCTCCCCAAACTCCCATTTTTTTGCCCAAAATTCCCACTTTTTTTCCCAAAATTCCCATTTTTTTGCCCAAAATTCCCATTTTTCTCCCCAAACCCCACCTGGTGCCGCATGAAGTGCTGCTGGAAGGCGTTGCCGTTCTTGAACACCTTGAGGCAGTAAGGGCACAGCAGGTGCCGCGTGTCCTCGTGCAGCATCCGGAAATGGCTGTCCACCTCGGAATAGAGCGAGGAACGATACTGGCAGACCTGAAAATACAAAATTTAGAATTTATTTTGGGTTGAATTTGGGATAATTTGGGAAAAAATCCCCAAATTTGGGTGATTTGGGCAGGATTTGGGTCACTGGGATGGCACAGCAGGTGCCGCGTGTCCTCGTGCAGCATCCGGAAATGGCTGTCCACCTCGGAATAGAGCGAGGAACGATACTGGCAGACCTAAAAAATGGAAATTTATGATTTATTTTGGGAAAAAATCCCCAAATTTGGGTGATTTGGGCAGGATTTGGTCACTGGGATGGCACAGCAGGTGCCGCGTGTCCTCGTGCAGCATCCGGAAATGGCTGTCCACCTCCGAGTAAAGGGATGAACGGTACTGACAGACCTAAAAAATGGAAATTTAGAATTTATTTTGGGAAAAAATCCCCAAATTTGGGTCATTTTGGAGGCAGGATGTGAAAAAATCCCAATTTACAGGGAAAAAATTGAAGAATTTAGGTCATTTCCATAGCAGGATGTGAGAAAATCCTAATTAATAAGGAAAAAAATCCATGAATTTTGGTTTTTTCCATTGTGGGATGTGAGAAAATCCTAATTATTGGGAAAAAAACTCAAGGATTTGGGTCATTTCCATAGTGGGAAGTGAGAAATTCCTGATTATTAGGGAAAAATTCCATGGATTTGGGTCATTTTCTCAGCAGGATTTGGGTGTTTGGGTTGGCACAGGAGTGCACCTCGGAATAGAGCGAGGAACGGAACTGACAGACCTAAAAATAAAAAATTTGTAATTTATTTTGGGAAAAAATCCCCAAATTTGGGTGATTTGGGTCACTGGGATGGCACAGCAGGTGCCGCGTGTCCGCGTGCAGCATCCGGAAATGACTGTCCACCTTGGAATAGAGCGAGGAACGGAACTGGCAGACCTGAAAAATGAAAATTTATAATTTATTTTGGGAAAAAATCCCCAAATTTGGGTGATTTGGGCAGGATTTGGGTCACTGGGATGGCACAGCAGGTGCCGCGTGTCCTCGTGCAGCATCCGGAAATGACTGTCCACCTCCGAGTAAAGGGATGAACGATACTGGCAGACCTAAAAAATGGAAATTTAGAATTTATTTTGGGAAAAAATCCCCAAATTTGGGTCATTTTGGAGGCAGGATGTGAAAAAATCCCAATTTACAGGGAAAAAATTGAAGAATTTAGGTTATTTCCATAGCGGGAAGTGAGAAAATCAGAATTAATAGTGAAAAAATTCCAAAATTTGGGTCATTTCGATAGCAGGATGTGAGAAAATCCTAATTATTGGGAAAAAACTCAAGGATTTGGGTCATTTCCATAGCGGGAAGTGAGAAATTCCTGATTATTAGGGAAAAAATCCATGGATTTGGGTCATTTTCTCAGCAGGATTTGGGTGTTTGGCTTGGCACAGGAGTGCACCTTGGAGTAAAGAGATGAACGATCCTGGCAGACCTGAAAAATGAAAATTTAGAATTTATTTTGGGTTAAATTTGGGATTTATTGGGAAAAAATCTGAAATTTGGGTCACTGGGATGGCACAGCAGGTGCCGCGTGTCCTCGCGGAGCATCCGGAAATGGCTGTCCACCTCGGAATAGAGCGAGGAACGGAACTGGCAGACCTGAAAATAAAAAATTTGTAATTTATTTTGGGAAAAAATCCCCAAATTTGGGTCATTTCGGTACCGGGATGTGAAAAAATCCCAATTTACAGGGAAAAAATTGAAGAATTTGGGTCATTTCCATAGCAGGATGTGAGAAAATCCTAATTAATAAGGAAAAAAATCCATGAATTTTGGTTTTTTCCATTGTGGGATGTGAGAAAATCCTAATTATTGGGAAAAAAACTCAAGGATTTGGGTCATTGCTGTAGAGGGAAGTGAGAAATTCCTAATTATTGGGGAAAATTCCATGGATTTGGGTCATTTTCTCAGCAGGATTTGGGTCACTGGGATGGCACAGGAGTGCACCTCGGAATAGAGCGAGGAACGGAACTGGCAGACCTAAAAATAAAAGATTTATAATTTATTTTGGGTTAAATTTGGGATAATTTGGGAAAAAATCCCGAAATTTGGGTCATTTTGATAGCAGGATGTGAAAAAATCCCAATTTACAGGGAAAAAATTGAAAAATTTGGGTTATTTCCATAGCGGGAAGTGAGAAAATCAGAATTAATAGCGAAAAAATTCCAAGATTTGGGTCATTTCGATAGCAGGATGTGAGAAAATCCTAATTATTGGGAAAAAAACTCAAGGATTTGAGTCATTTCCATAGTGGGAAGTGAAAAAATCCTGATTATTAGGGAAAAAAATCTGGAATTTGGGTCATTTTGGCAGTGGGAAGTGAAGAAAATCTTAATAAATTGGGAAAAAATTGGGTAATTTTTTAATTTTTTGGAGGCAAAAATCAGAATTTTAAGTCCCAAATTCCAGGAATTTTTCCAGCCTGGCACCTCAGGGAATTCTCCTGGAATTTTTGGAATTTTCAGTGGAAATTCCATCCCAAAATCACATTTTTTTAACCCTTTCCTGGCACACATAGGGCATCTTACGGAGTTTTTGAAGTTGTTTCAAAGGCAAAAATTGGAATTTTAAGTCCCAAATTCCAGGAATTTTTCCTGCCTGGAATTTTTTGAGTTTTCAGTGGAAATTCCATCCCCAAATCACATTTTTTTAACCCTTACCTGGCAGACGTAGGGCATCTCCTGGAATATTTTGGGCAGTTTTGGGGGCAAAAATTAGAATTTTCAGTCCCAAATCCTGGGAATTTTTCCAGCCTGGCACCTCAGGGAATTCCCCTGGAATTTTTGGAATTTTCAGTGGAAATTCCATCCCAAAATCACATTTTTTTAACCCTTACCTGGCAGACGTAGGGCATCTCCCCAGGTTTGTGCGTGTCCTTCATGTGCTGCAGGAACAGAGGTTCGCTCTCAAACGCCCACTCGCAGATCTTGCACTTGGCTGGGAGAAAAAACGGGGGAAAATCAGAGAAATTTGGGAAAAAACAGAGATTTTGAGGGGTGGGAGGGTTGGGGGAAAAAATGGGGAGAAATGGGGAGAAATGGGGGAAAAAATGGGGAAAAAATGGGAAAAAATTGGGAAAAAATGGGGAAAAATGGGGAAAAAATGGGGAAAAAATGGGGAAAAAATGGGGAAAAAATGGGGAAAAATTGGGGGAAAATTGGGGGAAAATTGGGGGAAAATTGGGGGAAAATTGGGGGAAAATTGGGGGAAAATGGGGAAAAAAGGGGGAAAAATGGGGAAAAAATGGGGAAAAAATTGGGAAAAATAGGGGGAAAAATAAGGGGAAAATGGGGAAAAATGGGAAGAGAAATGGGGAAAAAATGGAGAAAAATGGGGAAAAATTGGAAGAGAAATGGGGAAAAATGGATGAAAAATGGGGAAAAATTGGAAGAGAAATGGGGGAAGAAATGGGAAAAACGGAGGGAAAATGGGGAGAAAAATAAGAGAAAATAGGAGGGAAAAATGGGGGAAAAATGGGGGAAAAATAGGGAAAAATGGAAGAGAAATGGGGAAAAATGGGGAAAAAATGGGGGAAAATCAGAGAAATTTGGGGAAAATCAGAGATTTTGAGGGGTGGGAGGGTTGGGGGGGAAAATGGGGGAAAAATGAGGAGAAATTGGGGAAAAAATTGGGAATAATTGGAAATGGGGACACAACAGAGCGGCAACTCTCCCTACACAAAATCCCATGGGAAAATCCCAAATTTTTGATAAAAATTCCCAAAAAAAAGCAGGAAAAGCACTGACTGGTGGACTCGGAGGAGCTGTGCACGTTCTCCAGGTGGCACTGCAGCTGGAAGGGCATGGAGAGATTGAAGGACATTTGGGGTGACAATGGCACAATGGAGCGATAACTCTCCCTATAGAAATTCCCGACAAATCCCATGGAAAAATCCCAAATTTTTGATAAAAATTCCCAAAAAAAGGAGGAAAAGCACTGACTGGGTGACTCATAGGGGCTGTGCACGTTCTCCAGGTGGATCTGGAGTCAGAAGGAAATTATGAAGTGAAAGCTGAATGAGCTTTGGGGTGACACCACCAAAGGCACAATGGAGCGGCAACTCTCCCTACACAAAATCCCATGGAAAAATCCCAAATTTTTGACAAAAATTCCCAAAAAAGCAGGAAATTGACTGACTGGTGGACTCGTAGGGGCTGTGCACGTTCTCCAGGTGGATCTGGAGTCAGACATGGATTGAGAGGTGAAACCTGAGTGAGATTTACCAAAGGCGCAATAAAGCGACAACTCTCCCTACACAAAATCCCATGGAAAAATCCCAAATTTTTGACAAAAATTCCCAAAAAAAGGAGGAAAAGCACTGACTGGTGGACTCGTAGGGGCTGTGCATGTTCTCCAGGTGGATCTGGAATCAGAAATGGATTGAGAAGCGAAACTTGGGCAGTGTTTGGGGGTGACACCACCAAAGGCGCAATAAAGCGACAAGTCTCCCTATAGAAATTCCTGATAAATCCCATGGAAAAATCCCATTTTTTTGGACAAAATTCCCCAAAAAAGCAGGAAATTGACTGACTGGTGGACTCGTAGGGGCTGTGCACGTTCTCCAGGTGGCACTGGAATTGGTGAGACTCGGGTGGAGTTTGCGGTGAAATCATCAAAGGAGCAAAGGAGGAACGCCAACTCTCCCTACACAAAATCCCATGGAAAAATCCCAAATTTTTGATAAAAATTCCCAAAAAAAAGCACTGACTGGTGGGCTCGGAGGAGCTGGGGACATTCTCCAGGTGGATCTGGAGTCAGAAAAGGATCATGAGGTGAAATTTGGGTGAGGTTTGCCAAAGGCACAATAAAGCGCCAACTGCCCCAATGTAAATTTCTGAAAATTCGCATGGAAAAATCCCAAATTTTTGATAAAAATTCCCAAAAAAAGCAGGAAATTCACTGACTGGTGGACTCGTAGGGGCTGTGCACGTTCTCCAGGTGGATCTGGAGTCAGAAATGGATTGTGAGGCGAAACCTGAGTGGGATTTACCAAAGGCGCAATAAAGCGACAAGTCTCCCTATAGGAATTCCTGATAAATCCCTTAGAAAAATCCCAAATTTTTGATAAAAATTCCCAAAAAAAAGCACTGACTGGTGGGCTCGGAGGAGCTGGGGACATTCTCCAGGTGGATCTGGAGTTGGAAAGAAATAGCAAAGTGAAACCTGAATGAGCTTTGGGGTGACACCACCAAAGGCACAATGGAACAACAACTCTCCCTACACAAAATCCCACGGAAAAATCCCATTTTTTGGATAAAAATTCCCAAAAAATCCCCAAAAAAGTAGGAAATTCACTGACTGGTGGACTCGTAGGGGCTGTGCACGTTCTCCAGGTGGATCTGGAGTCAGACATGGATTGAGAGATGAAACCTGAGTGGGATTTACCAAAGGCGCAATAAAGCGACAACTCTCCCTACACAAAATCCCATGGAAAAATCCCAAATTTTTGATAAAAATTCCCCAAAAAAGCAGGAAATTCACTGACTGGTGGACTCGGAGGAGCTGGGGATGTTCTCCAGGTGGATCTGGAGTCAGAAATGGATCGTGAGGTGAAATTTGGGTGGTGTTTATAGCGACATCACCAAAAGCGCAATGGAGCGACAACTCTCCCTACACAAATTCCCAACAAATTCCACAGAAAAATCCCAAATTTTTGATAAAAATTCCCAAAAAAAAGCACTGACTGGTGGGCTCGGAGGAGCTGGGGACATTCTCCAGGTGGATCTGGAGTCAGAAAAGAATTGAGAGGTGAAACCTGAGTGGGATTTACCAAAGGCGCAATAAAGCGACAACTCTCCTTATAGGAATTCCTGATAAATCACATGGGAAAATCCCAAATTTTTGATAAAAATTCCCAAAAAAAGGAGGAAAAGCACTGACTGGTGGACTCGTAGGGGCTGTGCACGTTCTCCAGGTGGCACAGCAGCTGGAAGGGCACGGAGAGGAGAAACCTGAGGTGACATCACCAAAATGGTGACACAGAGGGAACGACTTTCCCTATAGAGACTCCCAATAATTCCCATGGAAAAATCCCAAATTTAGGATGAAAATTCCCAAAAAAAGAGGAAATTCACTGACTGGTGGACTCGTAGGGGCTGTGCACGTTCTGCAGGTGGATCTGGAGTCAGAAATGGATCATGAGGTGAAATTTGGGTGAGGTTTGCCAAAAGCGCAATAAAGCGACAACTGCCCCAATGTAAATTTCTGATAATTCCCATGGAAAAATCCCAAATTTTTGATAAAAATTCCCAAAAAAAGGAGGAAAAGCACTGACTGGTGGACTCGTAGGGGCTGGGGACATTCTCCAGGTGGATCTGGAGTCAGAAAAGAAGTGAGAGCTGAAATTTGGGTGAGGTTTGCCAATGGCGCAATAAAGTGCCAACTGCCCCAATGTAAATTCCTAACAAATCCCATGGAAAAATCCCAAATTTTTGATAAAAATTTTGGGAAATTGACTGACTGGTGGACTCGTAGGGGCTGTGCACGTTCTCCAGGTGGATCTGGAGTCAGACATGGATTGAGAGGTGAAACCTGAGTGGGATTTACCAAAGGCGCAATAAAGCGACAACTCTCCCTACACAAAATCCCATGGAAAAATCCCATTTTTTTGATAAAAATTCCAAAAAATTCCCAAAAAAAGGAGGAAAAGCACTGACTGGTGGACTCGTAGGGGCTGTGCACATTCTCCAGGTGGCACTGCAGCTGGAAGGGCGTGCTGAAGTGGCGGTAGCAGTGCTGGCAGATGGTGTGCACGTCCACCTCGCCGTTCTGCTGGTCCAGCTCCACGTGGTGCTTCATGTGGTTCATGAACCTGCGGGAAAATTCCAGAAATTCCTTCAATTCCCGAAATTCCCCCCCGGAAGAATTCAAAATATTTACGTTCCCAGTTCGTTCCCGGCCTTTTTTTTGGGATATTTGTGGGGAATTTCTCATGGGAAAGAGGAATTTTCTCCCCACTCCACTGCTGTCACATTCGTGGATTATTCCCACAGGAACTCCCACAACGTTCCCAGATTTTTCCTGGATTTTTCCTGGATTTTTCCCAGATATTTCCCGGATTTTTCCCAGATAATTCCTGGAAAATGCCTGGATAATCCCTGAATTTTTCTCAAATAATTTTCAGGACTTTTCCCATGTAATTCCTGGAAAATGCCTGGATAATTCCTGGATTTTTCACGGATAATTCCTGGAAAAGGCCTGGATAATCCCTGGATTTTTCTCAAATAATTTTCAGGACTTTTCCCATATAGTTCCTGGAAAATGCCTGGATAATTCCTGGATTTTTCCTGGATAATTCCTAGAAAATCCCAGGATTTTTCCAGGATAGTTCCCGGATTTTTCCCAGAAAATTCGCAGATTTTTCCGCGATAATTCCCGGATAATTCCTGGATTTTTCCCAGATTTTTCCCAGATAATGCCTGGATTTTTCCTGGAAAATTCCCCGATTTTTCAGGGATTATTCCCGGATTTTTCCCAGATAATTCCCAGACTTTTCCTGGATAATACAGGGATTTCTCCCAGACAATTCTCAGATTTTTCTGGGATAATTCCCGGATTTTTCTGGGATAATTTCCAGATTTCTCCCAGATAATTCCCAGATTTTTCCAGGATAATTCCTGGATTTTCCCTGGATAATTCCCGGATTTTTCCAGGATACTTCTCAGGTAATTCCCACATTTTTCCCAAATAATTCCTGGACCTTTCCAGGATAACTCCCGGATTTCTCCTGGATAATTCCCGGATTTTTTCCGGATAATTCCTGGATTCTTCCGGGATAATTCCCAAATAATTCCTGGATTTTTCCAGGATAATTCCCAGATTTTTTTTTTTTTTAATAACTCCTGGATTTTTTATGGATAATTCCTGGATTTTTCCTGGACAATTCCTGTATTTTTCCGGGATAATTCCCAGATCTTTCCACTATAATTCCCAGATTTTTCCCGGACAATTCCCGGATTTTTCCCAGATAATTCCTGAATTTTTCCTGGACAATTCCCAGATTTTTCCAGGATGAACACTCACCGGATGTTGTTCTTGAGGCGCTTGGTGCAGTGGGGACACCGGAAGGACGTTGGCACCCGCGGGCAGTGCCACGCCCATACATTATCCCATGTTATCACCACACCATTCCCAGATTTTTCCCCGGATTTTTCCAGAACAATTCCCGGATTTTCCCCATCCCAACACTCACCGGCTGTTGTTCTTGAGGCGCTTGGTGCAGTGGGGACACCGGAAGGACGTCGGCACCCGCGGGCAGCGCCATGCCCTTACATTATCCCCAGGTTATTCCCAGATTTTTCCAGAATAATTCCCTGATTTTTCCAGAACAATTCCCGGATTTTTCTGGGATGAATACTCACCGGATGTTGTTCTTGAGGCGCTCGGTGCAGTGGGGACACCGGAAGGAGGTTGGCACCCGCGGGCAGTGCCACGCCCATACATTATCCCATGTTATCACCACACCATTCCCAGATTTTTCCCCGGATTTTTCCAGAACAATTCCAGGATTTTCCCACACAAACACTCACCGGATGTTGTTCTTGAGGCGCTTGGTGCAGTGGGGACACCGGAACGACGTCGGCACCCGCGGGTAGCGCCATGCCCATACATTATCCCCATCACTGCCATCCCATTCCCAGATTTTTCCCCAGATTTTTCCAGAACAATTCCCGGATTTTCCCCATCCCAACACTCACCGGATGTTGTTCTTGAGGCGCTTGGTGCAGTGGGGACACCGGAATGACGTTGGCACCCGCGGGCATGGCGGCAGCGCCATGCCCTTACACCATTCCCACACCATTCCTGGACAGTTCCCCAATTTTTGCCGGACAGTTCCCCGATTTTTCCCTGGATTTTTCCAGAATAATTCCTGGATTTTTCCTGGACAATTCCCCGATTTTTCCCGGATTTTTCTGGGATGAACACTCACCGGATGTTGTTCTTGAGGCGCTTGGTGCAGTGGGGACAGCGGAACGACGTCGGCACCCGCGGGCACGGCGGCAGCGCCACGCCCTTGCCCCCGTCCCGCCCGTAGTAGAACTCATCCACCAGCATGATCAGCTTGGCCTGGGCGGGGTCGGCCCCGCCCTCACCTGCCTCAGGTGTGCCCTTGGCGGGGGCGGGGCTGAGGGCGGGGCAGGGCGTGGCCGGGGCGGGCGGGTGGGAGGGGGAGGGGGCTTTGGAGGGGGGAGGGGCGGGCTCGGAGTCGAGGGATTTGCGTTTCTTCAGGAATTCCACCATCTCCGGGCAGCAGTACTGCGGGAAACAAGGGGTTAATTAGTTGAGATGTTAAATCAGGGCTGGATTAATTAATTCAGACTTTAAACTGGGGCTGGGGTAATTAATTGAGATGTTAAAACGGGTCTGGAATAATTAACACAGACATATTAAGCTGGGTCCGGAATTAATCCCCCATTAAACTGGGTCTGGAATAATTAATTGAGACATTAAACTGGGGCTGGGGTAATTAATTAAGATGTTAAACTGGGTCTGGGGTAATTAATTAAGATGTTAAACTGGGGCTGGAATAATTAATTGAGATGTTAAACTGGGTCTGGAATAATTAACATAGAGACATTAAGCTGGGTCTGGAATTAATCCCCACTAAACTGGGCCTGGAATAATTAATTGAGACATTAAACTGGGCCTGGAATAATTAATTGAGACATTAAACTGGGTCTGGACTAATTAATTGAGACATGAAACTGGGTTTAGAATAATTAATTAAGATGTTAAACTGGGTCTGGAACAATTAAATCAGACATTAAAATGAGGCTGGAATTAATCCCCACTCATTAAACTGGGTCTGGAATAATTGAGACATTAAACTGGGTCTGGAATTAATTAAGATGTTAAACTGGCTCTGGAATAATTAACACAGAAATATTAAAACTGGGTCTGGAATTAATTCCTATTCATTAATCTAATTCTGGAATAATTAACACAGAGACATTAAACTGGGTCTGGAATTAATCCCTGCTAAACTGGGCCTGGAATAATTAATTCAGACTTTAAACTGGAGCTGGGGTAATTAATTAAGATGTTAAACTGGGTCTAGAATAATTAAATCAGACATTAAAATGGGGCTGGAATTAATCTCCACTCATTAAACTGGGTCTGGAATAATTAATTAAGATGTTAAACTCGGTTTAGAGTAATTAATTAAGATGTTAAACTGGGTCTGGAGTAATTAGTTAAGATGTTAAACTGGGGCTGAGATAATTAATTCACAGATATGAAACGATATCTGGAATTGATCTCCACTCATTAAACTGGGGCTGGAATAATTAATTGAGACATTTAACTGGGTCTGGAATTATTAATTAAGATGTCAAACTGGGTCTGGAACAATTAAATCAGACATTAAACTGGGGCTGGAATTAATCCCCACTCATTAAACTGGGGCTGGAATAATTAATTCAGACTTTAAACTGGGGCTGGGGTAATTAATTGAGATGTTAAACTGGGTCTGGAATAATTAACACAGAGATATTAAACTGACTCTGGAATTAATCCCCATTCATTAAACTGGAGCTGGAATAATTAACAGACACATTAAGCTGGCTCTGGAATTAATCCCTACTAAATAGGCCTGGAGTAATTAATTGAGACATTAAACTGGGTCTGGAATAATTAATTGAGACATTAAAATGGGGCTGGGGTAATTAATTAAGATGTTAAACTGGCTCTGGAATAATTAACACAGAGATATTAAAACTGGGTCTGGAATTAATTCCCATTCATTAATCTAATTCTGGAATAATTAACACAGAGACATTAAACTGGGTCTGGAATTAATCCCTGCTAAACTGGGCCTGGAATAATTAATTGATAAATTAAACTGGGGCTGGAGTAATTAATTAAGATGTTAAACTGGGTCTGGAATAATTAATTGAGACATTAAACTGGGTCTCAAATTAATCCCCATTCATTAAACTGCAATAATTAATTTAAAGACATAAAACTGAGTCTGGAATTAATCCCCACTCATTAAAATGCGCCTGGAATAATTACTCGAGACATTAAACTGGGTCCAGAATAATTAATTTACAGACATTAAACTGGATCTGGAATTAATTAATTTACAGACATTAAACTGGGTCTGGAATTAATTAATTTACAGACGTTAAACCGGGTCTGGAATTAATTAATTTATAGGCATTAAACTGTGTTGGAAATTAATCCCCACTCACTAAACTGGGTCTGGGATTAATTAATTTACAGACATTAAACCGGGTCTGGAATTAATTAACTGAGACTTTAAACCGGGTCTGGAATTAATCCCCACTCATTAAACTGGGTCTGGAATTAATTAACTGAGACTTTGAACCGGGTCTGGAATTAATCCCCACTCATTAAACTTGGTCGGGAATAATTAATTGAGATGTTAAACTGGGTCTGGAATTAATTAATTTACAGGAATTAAACCAGGTCTGGAATAATTAATTGAGATGTTAAACTGGATCTGGAATTAATTAATTTACAGGTATTAAACCAGGTCTGGAATAATTAATTGAGATGTTAAACTGGATCTGGAATTAATCCCTACACACTAAATCTAGAAATAATTAATTTACAGACATTAAACTGGATCTGGAATTAATTAAGCGAGACTTTAAACAGGGCCTGGAATTAATTAACTCAGATGTTAAACCGGGTCTGGAATAATTAATTTACGAACATTAAACTGGATTTCGAATTAATTCGTTTACAGGCATTAAAGTGGGTCTGGAATTAATCCAGGCACACTAAACCAGACCTAGAAATAATTAATTAGTAATTAAGACATGAAGCAGGTCTGGATTAATTAATTTCCTTAAAAAAAAATGGAATTTTCCACAGAATTCCCACGGAATTTTGGGGATTTGGGCATGACTTACACACACGTGTGTCCCTGCAGAATTTCCTTAAAAAATCATGGAAATTCCATGGAATTTCCATGGAATTTCAGGGATTTGGGCATGACTTACACACACGTGTGCCCCTGCGGAATTTCCTTCAAAATCACAGAATTTTCCATGGAATTCCTACGGAATTTTGGGGATTTGGGCATGACTTACACACACGTGTGCCCCTGCAGAATTTCCTTTAAAATCATGGAATTTCCATGGAATTCCCACGGAATTTCGGGGATTTGGGCATGACTTACACACACGTGTGCCCCTGCAGAATTTCCTTAAAAATCACAGAATTTTCCACGGAATTTCCATGGAATTCTCACGGAATTTTGGGGATTTGGGCATGACTTACACACACGTGTGCCCCTGCAGAATTTCCTTAAAAAATCATGGAATTTTCCACAGAATTTCCATGGAATTTCGGGGATTTGGGCATGACTTACACACACGTGTGCCCCTGCAGAATTTCCTTCAAAATCATGGAATTTTCCACAGAATTTTCATGGAATTCCAACGGAATTTTGGGGATTTGGGCATGACTTACACACACGTGTGTCCCTGAAGAATTTCCTTTAAAATCACAAAATTTTCCATGGAATTTCCATGGAATTTCGGGGATTTGGGCATGACTTACACACACGTGTGCCCCTGCAGAATTTCCTTCAAAAATCATGGAATTTCCATGGAATTCCCATGGAATTTCCACGGAATTTCGGGGATTTGGGCATGACTTACACACACGTGTGCCCCTGCAGAATTTCCTTCAAAATCACAGAATTTTCCATGGAATTTCCATGGAATTCCCACGGAATTTTGGGGATTTGGGCATGACTTACACACACATGTGCCCCTGCAGAATTTCCTTAAAAATCACAGAATTTTCCACAGAATTTCCATGGAATTCCCACGGAATTTTGGGGATTTGGGCATGACTTACACACACATGTGCCCCTGCAGAATTTCCTTAAAAATCACAGAATTTTCCATGGAATTTCCATGGAATTTTGGGCATTTGGGCATGACTTACACACACGTGTGCCCCTGCAGAATTTCCTTCAAAAATCATGGAATTTTCCACGGAATTTCCATGGAATTTCGGGAATTTGGGCATGACTTACACACACGTGTGCCCCTGCAGAATTTCCTTTAAAAATCATGGAATTTCCCATGGAATTTCCATGGAATTTTGGGGATTTGGGCATGACTTACACACACGTGTGCCCCTGCAGAATTTCCTCAAAAATCATGGAATTTTCCACGGAATTCCCATGGAATTCTCAAGGAATTTTTGGGCATTTGGGCGTGACTTACACACACATGTGCCCCTGCAGAATTTCCTTTAAAATCACAGAATTTTCCACGGAATTTCCATGGAATTCCCACGGAATTTTGGGGATTTGGGCATGACTTACACACACGTGTGCCCCTGCGGATTTTCCTATAAAATCACAAAATTTTCCACGGAATTTCCATGGAATTTCGGGGATTTGGGCATGACTTACACACACGTGCCCCTGCAGAATTTCCTTAAAAAATCATGGAATTTTCCACAGAATTTCCATGGAAATCTCACGGAATTTCAGGGATTTGGGCATGACTTACACACACGTGTACCCCTGCAGAATTTCCTTAAAAAATCACGGAATTTTCCATGGAATTTCCATGGAATTCCCACGGAATTTCGGGGATTTGGGCATGACTTACACACACGTGTGCCCCTGCAGAATTTCCTTCAAAATCATGGAATTTTCCACAGAATTTCCATGGAATTCCAACGGAATTTTGGGGATTTGGGCATGACTTACACACACGTGTGTCCCTGCAGAATTTCCTTTAAAATCACAAAATTTTCCATGGAATTTCCATGGAATTTCGGGGATTTGGGCATGACTTACACACACGTGTGCCCCTGCAGAATTTCCTTAAAAAATCATGGAATTTCCATGGAATTCCCATGGAATTTCCACGGAATTTCGGGGATTTGGGCATGACTTACACACACGTGTGCCCCTGCAGAATTTCCTTCAAAATCATGGAATTTTCCACGGAATTTCCATGGAATTTCGGGGATTTGGGCATGACTTACACACACGTGTGCCCCTGCAGAATTTCCTTCAAAATCATGGAATTTCCACGGAATTTCCATGGAATTTCGGGGATTTGGGCATGACTTACACACACGTGTGCCCTGCAGAATTTCCTTCAAAATCACAAAATTTCCCATGGAATTTCCATGGAATTTCGGGGAGGCATGACTTACACACACGTGTGCCCCTGCAGAATTTCCTTAAAAAATCATGGAATTTTCCACGGAATTTCCATGGAATTTTGGGGATTTGGGCATGACTTACACACACGTGTGCCCCTGCGGATTTTCCTATAAAATCACAAAATTTTCCACGGAATTTCCATGGAATTTCGGGGATTTGGGCATGACTTACACACACGTGTGCCCCTGCAGAATTTCCTTCAAAATCACAGAATTTTCCATGGAATTTCCATGGAATTTCACCAATTTGGGCATGAGTTACACACACGTGTGCCCCTGCAGAATTTCCTTCAAAATCATGGAATTTTCCACGGAATTTCCATGGAATTTCGGGGATTTGGGCATGACTTACACACACGTGTGCCCCTGCGGATTTTCCTATAAAATCACAAAATTTTCCACGGAATTTCCATGGAATTTCGGGGATTTGGGCATGACTTACACACACGTGTGCCCCTGCAGAATTTCCTTCAAAATCACAGAATTTTCCATGGAATTTCCATGGAATTTCACCAATTTGGGCATGAGTTACACACACGTGTGCCCCTGCAGAATTTCCTTCAAAATCATGGAATTTTCCACGGAATTTCCATGGAATTTCGGGGATTTGGGCATGACTTACGCACACGTGTGCCCTGCAGAATTTCCTTTAAAATCACAAATTTTCCACGGAATTTCCATGGAATTTTGGGGTTTTGGGCATGACTTACACACATGTGTCCCCGCAGCGCCTCGGTCACGCGGAATTGAGCATCGCACCGCGGGCAGACCTTCCTGCCCCCGTCCTGGAACTCGGCGCTGGGAACGGGAGAGGAGCTCACTGGGGAGAAAAAATACCAAATCGGTTAGAAATCCCAAAATTTCCCAAAAATTTCCCAAAAATTCTGGGGTTTTTAACACCAAATCGGACAAAAATCCCAAAATTTCCCCAAAATTCTGGGGTTTTTAACACCAAATCGGACAAAAATCCCAAAATTTCCCCAAAATTCTGGGGTTTTTAACACCAAATTGGACAAAAATTCCAAAATTTCCCCAAAATTCTGGGGTTTTTAACACCGAATCGGACAAAAATCCCAAAATTTCCCCAAAATTCTGGGGTTTTTAACACCAAATCGGACAAAAATTCCAAAATTTCCCCAAAATTCTGGGGTTTTTAACACCGAATCGGACAAAAATCCCAAAATTTCCCCAAAATTCTGGGGTTTTTTCATACCAAATCGGTCACAAATCCTAAAACTTATACCAAAAGTTATCCCAAAAATACTTCGTTTAAATCAAAATTCGTAACGCAGGATCGGTCACAGACCTGAAGAATCATCCCAAAAATATCCCAAAAATATTTCGTTTCAACCGAAACTCGTAACACAAAATCTGTCACAATTCCCAAAAATTATCCCAAAAATACTCCATTTCAACCACAACTCATAACACAAAATCAGTCTCAAATCCCAAAATTTCCCCAATAATTCCCCAAAATTCTGGGGATTTTTACACCAAATCGGTCACAAATCCCAAAATTTCCCAAAAATTTCCCCAAAATTCTGGGGTTTTTAACACCGAATTGGTCAAAAATCCCAAAATTCAGCACCGCGGGCAGACCTTCCTGCCCCGTCCTGGAACTCGGCGCGGGGAACGGGAGAGGAGCTCACTGGGGAGAAAAAATACCAAATCGGTTAGAAATCCCAAAATTTCCCAAAAATTTCCCAAAAATTCTGGGGTTTTTAACATCAAATTGGACACAAATCCCAAAATTCCGCCAAATTCCAGCCCTGGATTTCAGCCCTGCGATTTTTGGGATCTCACCCCCCTTTTGGACCGGGATTTCTGGGATCTCAACCCCAAGATTTTTGGGATCTCAACCCCAGGATTTTTAGGATCTCAGGTCTCCTGACCTGTGATTTTTAGGATGTCAGCCCCAGAATTTTTGGGATCTCAGCCATGAGATTTTTGGGATCTCAACCCTCCTGACCTGCGGTTTTTTGGGTTCCCAGCCCTGAGGCTTTTGGGTTCCCAGCCCTGCGATTTTTGGGATCTCAGCCCTCTGGCCCAAGGTATTTTGGGATATTTTGGTTTCCCATCCTCAGGATTTTTGGGATCTCAGCCCTGCGATTTTTGGGATCTCAACCCTGGAATTTCTGGGATCTCAGCCCCAGGACTTTGGTGTTTCAACCTCAGGATTTTCAGGATCTCAACCCCAGGATTTTTGGGATCTTAGTCCTCCTGGCCTAGAATTTTTGGGATGCCAAACTCGGGATTTTTGGGTTCCCAGCCCTGCGATTTTTGGGATCTCAGACTTGGGATTTTTGGGATCTCAGCCCTGAAATTTTTGGGATCTCAGCCCTGGGATTTTTGGGTTCCCAGCCCTGAGATTTTTCAGATGTTAGACTCAGGATTTTTAGGATCTCAGCCCTGAGATTTTTGGGATCTCAGCCCTCCTGACCTGGGATTTTTGAGATGTCAGACTCGGGATTTTTGGGTTCCCAATCCTGCGATTTTTGGGTTCTCAACCCTGCGATTTTTGGGTTCTCAGTCCTCCTGACCTGGGACTTCTGCATTCTCAGCCCTGCAATCTTTGGGATCTCAACCCCAGGATTTTCAGGATCTCAACCCTGGGATTTTTAGGATCCCAGCCCCGTGATATTTAGGATCTCACCCCCCTTTTGGATGAGGATTTTTGGGATCTCAACCCCAGGATTTTCAGGATCTCAACCCTGGGATTTTTGGGATCTCAGCCCTGTGATTTTTGGGTTCCCTGCCCTGGGATTTTTGGGATCTCAGACTCAAGGTTTTGGGATCTCAGCCCTGCGATTTTTGGGATCTCAACCCTGGAATTTTTGGGATCTCAACCCGGGGATTTTTGGGTGCCCAGCCCTGTGATTTTTGGGATTTAACCCTCCCACCCCAGGACATTTTGGGGTCTCAGCCTCAGGATTTTTGGGATCTCGGCCCTCCTGACCTGGGATTTTTGGGATGCCAAACTTGGGATTTTTGGGTTCCCAGCCCTGAGATTTTTGGGTTCCCAGTCCCACGATTTTTGAGATCTCAGCCTTGGGATTTTTGGGGTCTCAACCCCAGGATTTTTGGGGTCTCAGTCCCAGGGTTTTTGGGGTCTCAGCCCCAGGATATTTTGGGATTTTCGGCACTGACCTTTCCTGGCTGCGGCAGCCTCGGCAGCGTTGGCTCTCTGTGCCGCGGGGCTGCACTTGGGGCACCCCTCACACTCAGCCCCAGGATTTTTGGGGTCTCAACCCTGCGATTTTTGGGGTCTCGGACTCAAGGTTTTGGGATCTCAGCCCCAGGATTTTTGGGATCTCAACCCCAGGATTTTTGGGGTCTCAGACTCAAGGTTTTGGGGTCTCAACCCCAGGATTTTTGGGTTCCCTGCCCTGGGATTTTTGGGATCTCAGATTCAAGGTTTTGGGATCTCAGCCCTGCAATTTTTGGGATCTCAGGCCTGCGATTTTTGGGATCTCACCCCCTTTTTGGACTGGGACTTTTGGGATCTCAGTCCTCCTGACCTCGGATTTTTGGGTTGTCAGCCCTGTCATTTTTTGGGATCTCAACCCCAGGATTTTTGGGGATTTTCGGCACTGACCTTTCCTGGCTGCGGCAGCCTCGGCAGTGTTGGCTCTCTGTGCCGCGGGGCTGCACTTGGGGCACCCCTCACACTCAGCCCCAGGATTTTTGGGGTCTCAACCCTGCAATTTTTGGCTCCCAGCCCTGCGATTTTTGGGGTCTCGGACTCAAGGTTTTGGGATCTCAGTCCCAGGATTTTTGGGGTCTCAGACTCAAGGTTTTGGGGTCTCAACCCCAGGATTTTTGGGTTCCCTGCCCTGGGATTTTTGGGATCTGAGACTCAAGGTTTTGGGATCTCAGCCCTGGGATTTTTAGTATCTCAACCTGGGGATTTTTGGGTGCCCAGCCCTGCGATTTTTGGGATTTAACCCTCCCCCCCAGGACATTTTGGGGTCTCAGCCTCAGGATTTTTGGGATCGCAGCCCCGTTTTGGACCGGGATTTTTGGGGTCTCAACCCCAGGATTTTTGGGGTCTCAGTCCCAGGATTTTTGGGGTCTCAACCCCAGGATTTTTTGGGATTTTCGGCACTGACCTTTCCTGGCTGTGGCAGCCTCGGCAGCGTTGGCTCTCTGTGCCGCGGGGCTGCACTTGGGGCACCCCTCACACTCAGCCCCAGGATTTTTGGGGTCTCAACCCTGCGATTTTTGGGGTCTCAACCCCAGGATTTTTGGGGATTTTCGGCACTGACCTTTCCTGGCTGCGGCAGCCTCGGCAGCGTTGGCTCTCTGTGCCGCGGGGCTGCACTTGGGGCACCCCTCACACTCAGCCCCAGGATTTTTGGGGTCTCAACCCCAGGATTTTTGGGGTCTCAACCCCAGGATTTTTGGGTTCCCAGCCCTGGGATTTTTGGGGTCTCAAACTTGGGATTTTTGGGTTCCCAGCCCTGCAATTTTTGGGTTCTCAACCCTGTGATTTTTGGGTTCTCAGCCCTCCTGACCTGGGACTTCTGCATTCTCAGCCCTGCAATCTTTGGGATCTCAGCCCCAGGATTTTCAGGATCTCAACCCTGGGATTTTTGGGATCTCAGCCCTGTGATTTTTGGGTTCCCTGCCCTGGGATTTTTGGGATCTCAGACTCAAGGTTTTGGGATCTCAGCCCTGCAATTTTTGGGATCTCAGCCCTGCGATTTTTAGGATCTCAGCTTTGGGATTTTTGGGGTCTCAACCCCAGGATTTTTGGGATCTCAACCCCAGGATATTTTGGGATTTTCGGCACTGACCTTTCCTGGCTGCGGCAGCCTCGGCAGCGTTGGCTCTCTGTGCCGCGGGGTTGGGCCCTGGCGGTGCCGCGGGTCCGTGGGCGTGGCCGTGGGCGTGGCCGTGGGTGTGGCCCGGGCCGGGGGCGGTGCCCGCGGCAGCCTTGGTGCCCTCGGTGCCACCGCCGGTGCCACCAGCAGTGCCAGAGCTGTCCCCGGGCACCCCCGGGCGCTTCACCGTCACGAAGCTGGCGATGCTCACTGCCGGAAAGAGAGAGGATTGAGGTGAAATTGCTGTGAAATTGCCAAAAAAATTCCCAAAAAATTGTCCAAAAATTCCAGATGGGGACTCTGGTGAAATTCCTAGAGAATTGCTGTGAAACTCCTAAAATGTTCTCAAAAAATTCCAGTGAAATTCCAAAAAATTCTCATGAAATGCCCAAAAAAATCCTGTGGAATTCGCATGAAATTCCCAAAAAATTCCCATGAAATTGCCAAAAAATTCCCATGGAATTCCCATGAAATTTTAAAAAAATATTCACATGAAATTCCCAAAGAATTCCTGTGAAATTCCAAAAAAATTCCCATGAAATTCCAAAAAATTCCTCTGAAATTCGCATGAAATTTCAAAAAAATTCCCATCAAATGCCCGAAAAATTCCTGTGAAATTCGCATGACATTCCCGTGAAATTCCCAAAAAAAGTCCCATGAAGTTCGCATTAAATTTCCGTGAAATTAAAAAAAAATTCCCACAAAATTCCTGTGAAATTCCCGTGAAATTCACAAAAAATTCCCAGGAAATTCCCCAATTTCATATTTCCCATTCCAAACCCCCACGAACTTAGGATTCCCCATCCCAAACCCCCCGGAATTTGGGATTTCAGTGGGAATTGTCCCCCAAATTTGGGATTTCCCATTCCAAATCCTTCTGAATTTGGGATTTGAATGGGAACTGTCCCCCAAATTTCAAGTTTCTCATTCCAAACCACCCCAAATTTGGGATTTCAGTCAGAATTCTCTCCCAAATTTGGGCTTTCAGTGAGAATTTCAATTACAAACCCCCCAAGAATTTAGGATTTCAGTGGGAATTACAGCCTGAATTTGGCATTCCCCATCCCAAACCCCCCGAATTTGAGATTCCCCATTCCAAAACCCCCCAAATTTGGGATTTGAATGGGAATGGTCACCTAAATTTGGGATTCCCCATTCCAAACACCCCAAATTTGGGATTTCAGTAGGAATCCCCACACAATTTGGGATTTCAGTGAGAATTCCCTCCCTCCCAAACTTGCGATTTCAGTGGGAATTGCCCCCGAATTTCAGATTCCCCATCCCAAAGTCCTCAGAATTCGGGATTTCAACGGGAATTGTCCCCCAAATTTCAGATTTCCCGTTCCAAACCCCCAGAATTTTGGGATTTGGGCAGGATTGGACTCACTCTGCTGCTGTGGGGCAGCCCCGGGGGCGCGGCGCTGCGCAGGCTCAGACCCCAAACACCCCAAATTTCAGATTCCCCATCGCAAATCTCCCCCGAATTTCAGATTTCTCGTTCCAAACACCCCGAATTTCAGATTCCCCACCCCAAATCTCCCCAAATCTCCCCGAATTTTGGGATTTGGGCTGTCACTCACTCTGCTGCTGCGGGGCAGCCCCGGGGGCGCGGCGCTGCGCAGGGTCAGACCCCAATCACCCCAAATTTCAGATTTCTCGTTCCAAACACCCCAAATTTCAGATTCCCCACCCCAAATCTCCCCAAATTTCAGATTTTGGCAGGATTGGACTCACTCTGCTGCTGCGGGGCAGCCCCGGGGGCGCGGCGCTGCGCAGGGTCAGACCCCAAACACCCCAAATTTGGCATTTCAGTGGGAATTGTCCCCCAAATTTCAGATTTCTTGTTCCAAACCCCCTGAATTTGAGATTTCAATTGCAATTCTCCCCCGAATTTGGGATTTCAATGGGAATTGCCCCCCAAATTTCAGATTTCTTGTTCCAAACCCCCCAAATTTCAGATTCCCCACCCCAAATCTCCCCAAATTTCAGATTTGGGCAGGATTGGACTCACTCTGCTGCTGCGGGGCAGCCCCGGGGGCGCGGCGCTGCGCAGGCTCAGACCCCAAACACCCCAAATTTGGGATTTCAATGGGAATTGTCCCCAAATTCAGCATTGACCACCCCAAATCTCCCCAAATTTCAGATTTAGGACCTGACTCACTCTGCTGCTGCGGGGCAGCCCCGGGGGCGCGGCGCTGCGCAGGGTCAGACCCCAAACACCCCAAATTTCAGATTTCTTGTTCCAAACACCCCAAATTCAGCATTCCCCACCCCAAATCTCCCCGAATTTTGGGATTTGGGCAGTCACTCACTCTGCTGCTGCGGGGCAGCCCCGGGGGCGCGGCGCTGCGCAGGGTCACACCCCAAACACCCCAAATTTCAGATTTCTTGTTCCAAACCCCCTGAATTTGGGATTTCAATTGCAATTCTCCCCCGAATTTGGGATTTCAATGGGAATTGCCCCCCAAATTTCAGATTTCTTGTTCCAAACCCCCCAAATTTCAGATTCCCCACCCCAAATCTCCCCAAATCTCCCCGAATTTTGGGATTTGGGCAGTCACTCACTCTGCTGCTGCGGGGCAGCCCCGGGGGCGCGGCGCTGCGCAGGGTCAGACCCCAAACACCCCAAATTTGGGATTTCAATGGGAATTGCCCCCCAAATTTCAGATTCCCCATCCCAAACCCCCCAAATTTCAGATTTCTCGTTCCAAATCTCCCCAAATCTCCCCAAATCTGCCCGAATTTTGGGATTTGGGCTGTCACTCACTCTGCTGCTGAGGGGCAGCCCCGGGGGTGCGGCGCTGCGCAGGGTCAGACCCAAACACCCCAAATTTCAGATTCCCCACCCCAAATCTCCCCAAATTTCAGATTCCCCACCCCAAATCTCCCCAAATCTCCCCAAATTTCAGATTTGGGCAGGATTGGACTCACTGTGCTGCTGCGGGGCAGCCCCGGGGGCGCGGCGCTGCGCAGGCTCAGACCCCAAACACCCCAAATTTCAGATTTCTTGTTCCAAACCCCCTGAATTTGGGATTTCAATTACAATTCTCCCCCGAATTTGGGATTTCAATGGGAATTGCCCCCCAAATTTCAGATTTCTTGTTCCAAACACCCCAAATTTCAGATTCCCTACCCCAAATCTCCCCAAATCTCCCCGAATTTTGGGATTTTGGCAGGATTGGACTCACTCTGCTGCTGCGGGGCAGCCCCGGGGGCGCGGCGCTGCGCAGGGTCAGACCCCAAACACCCCAAATTTCATATTCCCCATCCCAAATCTCCCCCGAATTTCAGATTCCCCATCCCAAATCTCCCCAAATTTCAGATTCCCCACCCCAAATCTCCCCAAATCTCCCCAAATTTTGGGATTTGGGCAGGATTGGACTCACTCTGCTGCTGCGGGGCAGCCCCGGGGGCGCGGCGCTGCGCAGGGTCACACCCCAAACACCCCAAATTTGGCATTTCAGTGGGAATTGTCCCCCAAATTTCAGATTCCCCATCCCAAATCTCCCCCGAATTTGAGATTTCTCGTTCCAAACCCCCCGAATTTTGGGATTTGGGCAGGATCTGACTCACTCTGCTGCTGCGGGGCAGCCCCGGGGGCGCGGCGCTGCGCAGGGTCAGACCCCAAACACCCCAAATTTCAGATTTCTCGTTCCAAACCCCCCGAATTTTGGGATTTGGGCAGGATTGGACTCACTCTGCTGCTGCGGGGCGGGCCCCGGGGGCGCGGCGCTGCGCAGGGTCACACCCCAAACACCCCGAATTTGAGATTTCTCGTTCCAAACCCCCCGAATTTTGGGATTTGGGCAGGATTGGACTCACTCTGCTGCTGCGGGGCGGGCCCCGGGGGCGCGGCGCTGCGCAGGCTCAGACCCCAAACACCCCAAATTTCAGATTCCCCATCGCAAATCTCCCCCGAATTTCAGATTTCTCGTTCCAAACACCCCGAATTTCAGATTCCCCACCCCAAATCTCCCCAAATCTCCCCGAATTTTGGGATTTGGGCTGTCACTCACTCTGCTGCTGCGGGGCAGCCCCGGGGGCGCGGCGCTGCGCAGGGTCAGACCCCAATCACCCCAAATTTCAGATTTCTCGTTCCAAACACCCCAAATTTCAGATTCCCCACCCCAAATCTCCCC
Source organism: Acanthornis magna (assembly GCA_036785705.1). Taxonomy (NCBI): domain Eukaryota; kingdom Metazoa; phylum Chordata; class Aves; order Passeriformes; family Acanthizidae; genus Acanthornis; species Acanthornis magna. The sequence goes on from JAWUZG010001040.1 coordinate 162,216, forward strand.
AAATTTCAGATTTTGGCAGGATTGGACTCACTCTGCTGCTGCGGGGCAGCCCCGGGGGCGCGGCGCTGCGCAGGGTCAGACCCCAAACACCCCAAATTTGGCATTTCAGTGGGAATTGTCCCCCAAATTTCAGATTTCTTGTTCCAAACCCCCTGAATTTGAGATTTCAATTGCAATTCTCCCCCGAATTTGGGATTTCAATGGGAATTGCCCCCCAAATTTCAGATTTCTTGTTCCAAACCCCCCAAATTTCAGATTCCCCACCCCAAATCTCCCCAAATTTCAGATTTGGGCAGGATTGGACTCACTCTGCTGCTGCGGGGCAGCCCCGGGGGCGCGGCGCTGCGCAGGCTCAGACCCCAAACACCCCAAATTTGGGATTTCAATGGGAATTGTCCCCAAATTCAGCATTGACCACCCCAAATCTCCCCAAATTTCAGATTTAGGACCTGACTCACTCTGCTGCTGCGGGGCAGCCCCGGGGGCGCGGCGCTGCGCAGGGTCAGACCCCAAACACCCCAAATTTCAGATTTCTCGTTCCAAACACCCCAAATTCAGCATTCCCCACCCCAAATCTCCCCGAATTTTGGGATTTGGGCAGGATTGGACTCACTCTGCTGCTGCGGGGCGGGCCCCGGGGGCGCGGCGCTGCGCAGGGTCACACCCCAAACACCCCGAATTTGAGATTTCTCGTTCCAAACCCCCCGAATTTTGGGATTTGGGCAGGATTGGACTCACTCTGCTGCTGCGGGGCAGCCCCGGGGGCGCGGCGCTGCGCAGGGTCAGACCCCAAACACCCCGAATTTGAGATTTCTCGTTCCAAACCCCCCGAATTTTGGGATTTTGGCAGGATCGGACTCACTCTGCTGCTGCGGGGCGGGCCCCGGGGGCGCGGCGCTGCGCAGGGTCAGCGTGGCAGGGATGACGGTGGCGAAGGCGTTGGCGCCGGCTCTGGCCGCGGGCACGGCGGGCACGGCGGGCACGGCGCTGCCAGGCCTCACCTGAGCCACCGGAGAGAACACCTGCGGCACGCCCACCGCCGGCTTCACGAACTGCGTGCCCGGGGCTGGGGGGAAAAAAAAAAAAAAACACGGGAAAATTAGGAAAATTCAGGGAAAAAAAAAAAACAGGGTAAAATTCGGGATAAGTTTGGGATTTATGGATTCTGCAGAGGCCAAAACTGAGAGAAAAGTTTGGGATTTATGGGCTTTAGACGTCTCAAAATCTGGGAAAAATTGGGATTTATGTTTTGCTTTTAATAAAAAAGAAATAATAATAAATAATAATAAATGAAATAAAACCCTAGATGTGAAATTGTAGCCGGAAGTGATTAAAATTGTGTCTATAATTAATTGCTACGTGTGAAACTGGACCCAGAATTAACTAAAATGTTGTGTAAAATTAATTAAAACTGTGCCTAGGATTAACTGGAATTGTATCTAGAATTAATTGAAATTGTGACTAAAATTTATTAAAATTGTCTCTATGATTAATTGGAATAGCATCTAGAATTAATTAAAATTGCGTCTAGAATTAATAAAAATTGTGACTAAAATTTATTAAAATTGTCCCTAGGATTAATTGAAATGCTGTCTGCAATTAATTGGAATTGTGTCTGGAATTAATTGAAATTGTGTCTAGGATTGATTGAGTCCCTAGGGCTGCCAAAAACACAGAAAAATTAACAAAATTTACAGAAATTTGGGATTTTTGGCCTTTTTCTAGGGGGGATTGAACCCTAGGTGTGAAACTGTAACAGGAATTGATTGAAATTGTGTCTGGAATTAATTGGAATTGTGTCTGGAATTAATTGGAATTGTGTCTGGAATTAACTGAAATTGTGTCTGGTATTAATTGGAATTGTGTCTGGAATTAATTGGAATTGTGCCTGGAATTAATTGAAATTCTGTCTGGAATTAACTGAAATTGTGTCTGGTGTTAATTGGAATTGTGTCTAGAATTAATTGGAATTGTGTCTAGGATTAATTGGAATTGTGTCTAGAATTCGTCAAAGTTGTGTCTATAATTAACTGAAATAGTGTCCAGAAAAAATTAAAATTGTGACTGGATCAATTAAAACTGTGTCTGGTATTGACTGGAATTATGTCTAGAATTAATTGAAATCGTATCCAGAATTAATTGAAATGGTGTCTGGAATTAACGGAAATTGTGTCTGGTATTAATTGGAAATGTGTCTGGAATTAATTGAAATTGTATCTAGAATTAATTGAAATTGTCTCTAGAATTAATTGGAATTGTGTCTAGGATTGAGTCCCTGGGGCTGCCAAAAACACGGAGAATGAACTAAATTTACAGAAATTTGGGATTTTTGGCCTTTTTCTAGGGGGGATTGAACCTTAGATGTGAAACTGTAACAGGAATTGATTGGAATTGTGTCTAGGATTAACTGGAATTGTGTCTAGAATTAATTGGAATTGTGTCTGGAATTAATTGGAATTGTGTCCAGAATTAACTGAAATTGTGTCTGGTATTAATTGGAAATGTGTCTGGAATTAATTGGAATTGTGCCTGGAATTAATTGAAATTCTGTCTGGAATTAACTGAAATTGTGTCTGGTGTTAATTGGAATTGTGTCTAGAATTAATGTGAATTGTGTCTAGGATTAATTGAAATTGTGTCTAGGATTAATTGGAATTGTGTCCAGAATTAATTTGAATTGTGTCTAGAATTCGTCAAAGTTGTGTCTATAATTAACTGAAATAGTGTCCAGAAAAAATTAAAATTGTGACTAGACCAATTAAAACTGTGTCTGGTATTGACTGGAATTGTGTCTGGAATTAATTGAAATTGTATCTAGAATTAATTGAAATGGTGTCTGGAATTAACTGAAATTGTGTCTGGTATTAATTGGAAATGTGTCTGGAATTAATTGGAATTGTATCTAGAATTAATTGAAATTGTGTCTAGAATTAATTGAAATCGTGTCTGAAATTAACTGAAATTGTGTCAGGTGTTAATTGAAATTGTGTCTGGAATTAATTCGAATTGTGTCTAGGATTAATTAGAATTGTGTCTGGAATTAACTGGAATTGCATCTAGAATTAATTAGAATTGTGTCTGGAATTAATTGAAATGGTGTCTAGGATTAATTGGAATTGTGTCTGGAATTAATTGGAATCGTGTCTAGGATTAATTGGAATTGCATCTGGAATTAATTGGAATTGCATCTAGAATTAATTAGAATTGCGTCTGGAATTAATTGAAATTGTGTCTAGGATTGATTGAGTTCCCAGGGCTGCCAAAAACACAGAGAATGAACTAAATTTACAGAAATTTGGCATTTTTGGCCTTTTTCTAGGGGGGATTGAACCTTAGATGTGAAACTGTAACAGGAATTGACTGAAATTGTGTCTGGAATTAATTGGAAATGTGTCTGGAATTAATTGGAATTGTGTCCAGAATTAACTGAAATTGTGTCTGGTATTAATTGGAAATGTGTCTGGAATTAATTGGAATTGTGCCTGGAATTAATTGAAATTCTGTCTGGAATTAACTGAAATTGTGTCTGGTGTTAATTGGAATTGTGTCTAGAATTAATTGGAATTGTGTCTAGGATTAATTGGAATTGTGTCTAGAATTCGTCAAAGTTGTGTCTATAATTAACTGAAATAGTGTCCAGAAAAAATAAAATTGTGACTAGACCAATTAAAACTGTGTCTGGTATTAACTGGAATTATGTCTAGAATTAATTGAAATTGTATCTAGAATTAATTGAAATGGTGTCTGGAATTAACTGAAATTGTGTCTGGTATTAATTGGAAATGTGTCTGGAATTAATTGAAATTGTATCTAGAATTAATTGAAATTGTGTCTAGAATTAATTGAAATCGTGTCTGAAATTAACTGAAATTGTGTCTGGTGTTAATTGAAATTGTGTCTGGAATTAATTCGAATTGTGTCCAGGATTAATTAGAATTGTGTCTGGAATTAATTGAAATGGTGTCTAGGATTAATTGGAATTGTGTCTGGAATTAATTGGAATCATGTCTAGGATTAATTGAAATTGTGTCTGGAATTAATTGGAATTGCATCTGGAATTAATTAGAATTGCATCTGGAATTAATTGAAATGGTGTCTAGGATTGATTGAGTCCCTAGGGCTGCCAAAAACACAGGAAAATTAACTAAATTTACAGAAATTTGGGATTTTTGGCCTTTTTCTAGGGGGGATTGAACCTTAGATGTGAAACTGTAACAGGAATTGATTGAAATTGTGTCTGGAATTAATTGGAATTGTGTCTGGAATTAACTGAAATCACATCTGCAATTAATTGAAATGGTGTCTGGAATTAACTGAAATTGTGTCTAGGATTAATTGGAATTGTGTCTAGGATTAATTGGAATTGTGTCTAGGATTAATTGTCTCTAGAATTAATTGGAATTATGTCTAGGATTAATTGAGTCCCTGGGGCTGAAAAACACAGAAAATTAACTAAATTCACAGAAATTTGGGATTTTTGGCCTTTTTCTAGGGGGGATTGAACCCTAGATGTGAAACTGTAACAGGAATTGACTGAAATTGTGTCTGGAATTAATTGGAATTGTGTCCAGAATTAACTGAAATTGTGTCTGGAATTAATTGGAATTGTGTCTGGAATTAATTGGAATTGTGTCCAGAATTAACTGAAATTGTGTCTGGTGTTAATTGGAATTGTGTCTAGGATTAATTGAAATTGTGTCTAGAATTAATTGGAATTGTGTCTAGGATTAATTGGAATTGTGTCCAGAATTAATTTGAATTGTGTCTAGAATTCGTCAAAGTTGTGTCTATAATTAACTGAAATAGTGTCCAGAAAAAATTAAAATTGTGACTAGACCAATTAAAACTGTGTCTGGTATTGACTGGAATTATGTCTAGAATTAATTGAAATTGTATCTAGAATTAATTGAAATGGTGTCTGGAATTAACTGAAATTGTGTCTGGTATTAATTGGAAATGTGTCTGGAATTAATTGAAATTGTATCTAGAATTAATTGAAATTGTGTCTAGAATTAATTGAAATCGTGTCTGAAATTAACAGAAATTGTGTCTGGTGTTAATTGAAATTGTGTCTGGAATTAATTCGAATTGTGTCCAGGATTAATTAGAATTGTGTCTGGAATTAACTGGAATTGCATCTAGAATTAATTAGAATTGTGTCTGGAATTAACTGGAATTGCATCTAGAATTAATTAGAATTGTGTCTGGAATTAATTGAAATGGTGTCTAGGATTAATTGGAATTGTGTCTGGAATTAATTGGAATCGTGTCTAGGATTAATTGAAATTGTATCTGGAATTAATTGGAATTGCATCTGGAATTAATTAGAATTGCGTCTGGAATTAATTGAAATTGTGTCTAGGATTAATTGAGTTCCCAGGGCTGCCAAAAACACAGAAAAATTAACTAAATTTACAGAAATTTGGGATTTTTGGCTTTTTTCTAGGGGGGATTGAACCTTAGATGTGAAACTGTACCGGGAATTGACTGAAATTGTGTCTGGAATTAATTGGAATTGTGTCTGGAATTAATTGGAATTGTGTCTGGTATTAATTGGAATTGTGTCTGGAATTAATTGGAATTGTGCCTGGAATTAATTGAAATTCTGTCTGGAATTAACTGAAATTGTGTCTGGTGTTAATTGGAATTGTGTCTAGAATTAATTGGAATTGTGTCTAGGATTAATTGGAATTGTGTCCAGAATTAATTTGAATTGTGTCTAGAATTCGTCAAAGTTGTGTCTATAATTAACTGAAATAGTGTCCAGAAAAAATTAAAATTGTGACTGGATCAATTAAAACTGTGTCTGGTATTGACTGGAATTGTGTCTGGAATTAATTGAAATTGTATCCAGAATTAATTGAAATGGTGTCTGGAATTAACAGAAATTGTGTCTGGTATTAATTGGAAATGTGTCTGGAATTAATTGAAATTGTATCTAGAATTAATTGAAATTGTGTCTAGAATTAATTGAAATCGTGTCTGAAATTAACTGAAATTGTGTCTGGTGTTAATTGAAATTGTGTCTGGAATTAATTCGAATTGTGTCCAGGATTAATTAGAATTGTGTCTGGAATTAACTGGAATTGCATCTAGAATTAATTAGAATTGTGTCGAATTAATTGAAATGGTGTCTAGGATTAATTGGAATTGTGTCTGGAATTAATTGGAATCGTGTCTAGGATTAATTGAAATTGTATCTGGAATTAATTGGAATTGCATCTGGAATTAATTAGAATTGCGTCTGGAATTAATTGAAATTGTGTCTAGGATTGATTGAGTTCCCAGGGCTGCCAAAAACACAGAGAATGAACTAAATTTACAGAAATTTGGCATTTTTGGCCTTTTTCTAGGGGGGATTGAACCTTAGATGTGAAACTGTAACAGGAATTGACTGAAATTGTGTCTGGAATTAATTGGAAATGTGTCTGGAATTAATTGGAATTGTGTCCAGAATTAACTGAAATTGTGTCTGGTATTAATTGGAAATGTGTCTGGAATTAATTGGAATTGTGCCTGGAATTAATTGAAATTCTGTCTGGAATTAACTGAAATTGTGTCTGGTGTTAATTGGAATTGTGTCTAGAATTAATTGGAATTGTGTCTAGGATTAATTGGAATTGTGTCTAGAATTCGTCAAAGTTGTGTCTATAATTAACTGAAATAGTGTCCAGAAAAAATAAAATTGTGACTAGACCAATTAAAACTGTGTCTGGTATTAACTGGAATTATGTCTAGAATTAATTGAAATTGTATCTAGAATTAATTGAAATGGTGTCTGGAATTAACTGAAATTGTGTCTGGTATTAATTGGAAATGTGTCTGGAATTAATTGAAATTGTATCTAGAATTAATTGAAATTGTGTCTAGAATTAATTGAAATCGTGTCTGAAATTAACTGAAATTGTGTCTGGTGTTAATTGAAATTGTGTCTGGAATTAATTCGAATTGTGTCCAGGATTAATTAGAATTGTGTCTGGAATTAATTGAAATGGTGTCTAGGATTAATTGGAATTGTGTCTGGAATTAATTGGAATCGTGTCTAGGATTAATTGAAATTGTATCTGGAATTAATTGGAATTGCATCTGGAATTAATTAGAATTGCATCTGGAATTAATTGAAATGGTGTCTAGGATTGATTGAGTTCCCAGGGCTGCCAAAAACACAGGAAAATTAACTAAATTTACAGAAATTTGGGATTTTTGGCCTTTTTCTAGGGGGGATTGAACCCTAGGTGTGAAACTGTAACAGGAATTGATTGAAATTGTCTCGGATTAATTGGAATTGTGTCTGGAATTAACTGAAATCACATCTGCAATTAATTGAAATGGTGTCTGGAATTAACTGAAATTGTGTCTAGGATTAATTGGAATTGTGTCTAGGATTAATTGTCTCTAGAATTAATTGGAATTATGTCTAGGATTAATTGAGTCCCTGGGGCTGAAAAACACGGAAAATTAACTAAATTTACAGAAATTTGGGATTTTTGGCCTTTTTCTAGGGGGGATTGAACCCTAGATGTGAAACTGTAACAGGAATTGACTGAAATTGTGTCTAGGATTAATTGGAATTGTGTCTAGAATTAACTGAAATTGTGTCTGGTATTAATTGGAAATGTGTCTGGAATTAATTGAAATTGTATCTAGAATTAATTGAAATCGTGTCTGAAATTAACTGAAATTGTGTCTGGTGTTAATTGCAATTGTGTCTGGAATTAATTGGAATTGTGTCTGTTATTAATTGGAATTGTGTCTAGAATTAATTGGAATCGTGTCTAGGATTAACTGAAATTGTGTCTAGAGATAATTAAACCTTTGTCTAGAATTATCTGAAATTGTGTCTAGGATTAATTGAAATTCTGTTTGGAATTAATCACAATTGTGTCTGGAATTAATTGCAATTGTGTCTGTTATTAATTGGAATTGCACTTACAAATAATCCCTACGCATGAAACTGTACCTAGAATTAATTAAAACTTTGTCTACAATTAAATGGAATAGTGTCCAGAATTAATTAGAATTCTGCCTAGAATTAATACCTAGACAGGAAACTGTACCTAGAATTAATTGGAATTGTGTCTGGGATTAATTGAAATTGTGTCTGGAATTAATTGGAATTGCATCCGGAATTAATTGAAATGGTGTCTAAAATTAACTGAAATTGTGTCTAGGATTAATTACGATTATGTCTAGAAATAAATGGAATCGTGTCTAGAATTAACCGAAATTGTGTCTAGAAATAATTAAAATTGTGTCTAGAATTAATGGAATTGTGTCTAGAATTAACTGAAATTGTGTCTAGAAATAATTAAAATTGTGTCTAGAATTAATGGAATTGTGGCCAGAATTAATTGAAATTGTGTCTAGAATTAATTGAAATTGTGTCTAGAATTTATCCCCACACACAAAACCGTACCTGGAATTAACTGAAGTTGTGTCCAGAACAAATTGAAAATTCACGCCTCACATCATCGCCATTATCTTCATTAACATTATTATTAAAATTATTATCAATTACTAGCAATCGCTAATAAATTAATGCTTGTTTTGATGAATTTATTAATTACCTGGCAGAGGCCGATGGCCCCGCCAGGTTCATGGGGCTCTGCATTGGCCTCACATCATCGCTATTATTTTTACTAATATTATTAATAATATTACTATTAAAATCACTAATGATCATTAGCAATGACTAATTAATTAATGCTGGTTTTGATGAATTCGTTAATTACCTGGCACGAAGTCGATGGCCCCGCCAGGCTCATGGGGCTCTGCATTGGCCTCACATCATCGTCATTATTTTTACCAATATTATTACTAATAATATTTTTAATATTATTACTAGTTACTAGCAATTACTAATTAATTAACAGTTCTTTTGATGAATTCATTAATTACCTGGCAGAGGCTGATGGCCCCGCCAGGCTCATGGGGCTCTGCATTGGCCTCACATCATCACTGTTACTTCTACTATTATTAGCATTAAAATTATTATTATCACCAATTACTAACAATGACTAACTAATTAATGATTGTTTTGATGATTTCATTAATTACCTGGCAGAGGCTGATGGGCCCCGCCAGGCTCATGGGGCTGAGCTCCTACCTCACATCATCACCGTTATCTTTACTATTATTATTATTATTATTATTACCGCTATTATTATTAAAACTACTATTCCCTATGAATAATTACCAATTAATTAATGGTTCTTTTAATGAATTTGTTAATTACCTGGCACGAGGGTGATGGGCTGTGCCACATTCATGGGGCTGAGCTCCTACCTCACATCATCACCATTATTTTTACTATCATTATTATTATTATTATAATTACTAAAACTACTATTCCCTATTAATAATTACCAATTAATTAATGGTTCTTTTGATGAATTGGTTAATTACCTGGCACGAGGCTGATGGGCCTTGCCACGTTCATGGGGCTGAGCTCCTACCTCACATCATCACCATTATTTTTACGAATATTAATATTAAAATCACTACAAATTACTAACGACTAATTAATTAAGGGCGGTTTTAATGAGTTTGTTAATTACCTGGCACGAGGCTGATGGGCCTTGCCACATTCACGGGGCTGAGCTCCTACCTCACATCATCACCTTTATTTTTACTATCATTATTATTATTATTATTATAATTACTAAAACTACTATTCCCTATGAATAATTACCAATTAATGGTTCTTTTAATGAATTTGTTAATTACCTGGCACGAGGCCGATGGGCCATGCCACATTCACAGGGCTGAGCTCCTACCTCACATCATCACCATTATTTTTACTATTATTATTTTTTTTTTTTATTATTATTATTATAATTATTAAAACCACTATTCCCTATTAATAATTACCAATTAACTAACGGTTCTTTTGATGAATTCATTAATTACCTGGCAGAGGCTGATGGGCTGTGCCACATTCACGGGGCTGAGCTCCTACCTCACATCATCACCATTATTTTTACTAAAATTTTTATTACTATTATCATTATTAAAACTACTATTCCCTATTAATAATTTCTAATTAATTAACGCCAGTTTTAATGAGTTTGTTAATTACCTGGCACGAGGCTGATGGGCTGTGCCACATTCATGGGGCTGAGCTCCTACCTCACATCATCACCGCTATTTTTACTAATATTAATATTAAAATCAGTACAAATTACTAACAATGACTAATTAATTAAGGATTATTTTGATGAATTCATTAATTATCTGGCACGAGGCTGATGGGCTGTGCCACATTCATGGGGCTGAGCTCCTACCTCACATCATCACCGTTATTTTTACCAATATTAATATTAAAATCACTACAAATTACTAACAATGACTAATTAATTAAGGATTCTTTTAATGAGTTTGTTAATTACCTGGCACGAGGGTGATGGCCCCGCCCACGTTCATGGGGCTCTGCAAGGCCTCACGTCATCACCGTTATTTTCACCATTATTATTAATATTATTATTATTACCATTATCATTATTTTCATCACTATTGCTATTGTTATTGCTATTGTTATTGCCATTACTATGAAATAACTATTAATTAATGATTCTTTTGATGAATTTGTTAATTACCTGGCAGGGGTTGATGGCCCCGCCAGGTTCATGGGGCTCTGCATTGGCCTCACATCATCACCGTTATTTTCACTATCATAATTGTTAAAATTGTTATTAATATTATTATTATTTACTAGCAATTACTAATTAATTAACGATTGTTTTGATGATTTGGTTAATTACCTGGCAGGAGAGTGATGGCCCTGCCAGGCTCATGGGGCTGAGCTGCTACCGCACACCATCACCGTAATTTTTACAAATATTATCACAAATATTACTATTAATCACTATCACTAATTAATTAAGGATTATTTTAATGAATTTGTTAATTACCTGGCACGAGGCTGATGGGCTGTGCCACATTCACGGGGCTGAGCTCCTACCTCACATCATCACCGCTATTTTTACCAATATTAATATTAAAATCACTACAAATTACTAACAATGACTAATTAATTAAGGATTATTTTAATGAATTTGTTAATTACCTGGCACGAGGCTGATGGGCTGTGCCACATTCACGGGGCTGAGCTCCTACCTCACATCATCACCGCTATTTTTACTAATATTAATATTAAAATCACTACAAATTACTAACAATGACTAATTAATTAAGGGCGGTTTTAATGATTTTGTTAATTACCTGGCACGAGGGTGATGGGCCGCACGGTCTGGCCCTGCTGCACGTTGAGCACGATGCCCACCTGGTTCATGGGGCTCTGCACGGGACGCACGTTCCGCACCGGGAAGCCCTGGGAGTCAAAAAATTCGTCAGTTCCAGGGGAATTTCCATCCCAAAAATCCCCAAAATCCTAAAAAAATCCCAAAAATCCTAAAAAAATCCTAAAAATCCTAAAAAAGTCACACAGGAATTCTTGGGATAAACGGATTTGTCATTTCTGAGACTGCACGTTCCGCACCGGGAACCCCTGGGATGGAAAAAAATTCGTCAGTTCCAGGGGAATTTCCATCCCAAAAATCCCCAAAATCCTAAAAAAATCCCAAAAATCCGAAAAAAATCCCAAAAATCCTAAAAAAGTCACACAGAAATTCTTGGAATTCAATGGATTTGTCGTTTCTGAGGCTGCACGTTCCGCACCGGGAACCCCTGGGATGGAAAAAAATTCGTCAGTTCCAGGGGAATTTCCATCCCAAAAATCCCCAAAATCCTAAAAAAATCCCAAAAATCCGAAAAAAATCCCAAAAATCCTAAAAAAGTCACACAGAAATTCTTGGAATTCAATGGATTTGTCGTTTCTGAGGCTGCACGTTCCGCACCGGGAACCCCTGGGATGGAAAAAAATCAGTTAGTTCCGAGAGAATTTCCATCCCAAATATCCCAAAAATCCTAAAAATCCTTAAAAAAATCCTAAAAAAAATCCCCAAAAATCCTAAAAAAGTCACACAGGAATCCTTGGGATTCAATGGATTGGTCATTATTGAGAGAATTCCCATCCCAAAAATCCTAAAAATCACAGAAACCTAACACAGTAATCCCTGGGATTGAACAAATCTGTCATTTCTGAGGGAATTCCCACCCCAAAAATCATAAATATCCCCAAAAAAATTCCAAAAATGCCAAAAATCCTAAAAATCATAAATATCCCAAAAATCCTAAAAATGTCACACAGGAATTCTTGGAATTCAATGGATTTGTTGTTTCTGAGGCTGCACGTTCCGCACCGGGAACCCCTGGGAGTCAAAAAATCTGTCAGTTCCGAGGGAATTTCCATCCCAAATATCCCAAAATTCCAAAAATCCTAAAAAAATCCCAAAAATCCTAAAAATGTCACACAGGAATTCTTGGAATTCAATGGATTTGTCGTTTCTGAGGCTGCACGTTCCGCACCGGGAACCCCTGGGAGTCAAAAAATCAGTTAGTTCCGAGAGAATTTCCATCCCAAAAATCCCAAAATCCCAAAAATCCTAAAAGATTTCCAAAAAATTTTTTTAAAAATCAGGCAGGAATCCTTGGGATAAACAGATCTGTCGTTTCTGAGGCTGCACGTTCCGCACTGGGAACCCCTGGGAGTCAAAAAATCTGTCAGTTCGTGGGGGAATTTCCATCCCAAAAATCATAAATATCCCAAAAAAATCCCAAAAATCCCCAAAATCCTAAAAATCATAAATATCCCCAAAATCCTAAAAATGTCACACGGGAATTCAATGGATTTGTTGTTTCTGAGGCTGCACATTCCGAACCGGGAACCCCTGGGAGTCAAAAAATCCGTCAGTTCTGCGGGAATTTCCATCCCAAAAATCCCAAAATCCCAAAAATCCTAAAAAAAATCCCAAAAAATTCCAAAAAAATCAGGCAGGAATCCTTGGGATAAACGGATTTGTCGTTTCTGAGGCTGCACGTTCCGCACCGGGAAGGCCTGAGAGTCAAAAAATCCGTCAGTTCCGAGGGAATTTCCATCCCAAAAATCATAAATATCCCCAAAATAATCCCAAAATCCCAAAAATCCTAAAAAAATTCCCAAAAATCCTAAAAAAGTCACACAGGAATTCTTGGAATTCAATGGATTTGTCATTTCTGAGGCTGCACCGGGAAGCCCTGGGATGGAAAAAATCCGTCGTTCCCGAGGGAATTCCCAGCCTAAGTATCCAAAAAAATTCCAAAAATTCCAAAAAAGGCACACAGGAACTCCTGGAATTCAATGGATTCCGCTCTTATCTCCTTTCCCAAATTCCCAAAAATCTTCTCCCAGGGATTGAAAAATTCGGGAAGAGCTCCAAATCTACCTGGGAGCTTCCCAGGAGAACAAACCAAGGCAGCAAAAGCCTTGGAGGTGCCAAAATCACACTCCTACAGTATCGGTACAACGGAAAATCAACACCAAAATTGACCCAAAAATGGGATTTTTTTTCCCAAAAAAAAGCAGATTTTCGATGGATTTGGGGTCCAGGGACTGACCTGGGTGGTGATGAAGATGGGCTGGGTGCCCCCGGGCAGGTGGAGCCGTGGTTGGGGTTGGGATTAGGATTAGGGTTGGGTTTGGGTTTAGGATTACCATTGGGCTCCGGGACAAAAAAGTCCATATTCTATAGAGATTCTACTCTTATTTCCTTCCCAAAATCCCAAAAATCTTCTCCCAGGGACTCAAAAATTTGGGAAGAGCTCCAAATCTACCTGGGAGCTTCCCAGGAGAACAAACCCAAGCAGAAAAACCTTCAGAAGCACCAAAGTCGCACTCCCACAACTACCGCGCAATGGAAAAGTAACACAAAAAATCACTGGAAAATGGGATTTTTTCCCAAAAAAAAGCAGATTTTCGATGGATTTGGGGTCCAGGGACTGACCTGGGTGGTGATGAAGATGGGCTGGGTGCCCCCGGGCAGGTGGAGCTGTGGTTGGGGTTGGGATTTAGGATTAGGGTTAGGATTAGGGTTGGGGTTAGGATTAGAAAAAGCTGATGTTCTCCACAAATTCCACTTTTGTCTCTTTCCCAAATTCCCAAAAATCTTCTCCCAGGGATGGAAAAATTCGGGAAGAGCTCCAAATCCACCTGGGAGCTTCCCAGGAGAACAAACCAAGGCAGGAAAACCTTCAGAGGCACCAAAGTCGCACTCCCACAACTACCGCACAATGGAAAAGTAACACAAAAAATCACTGGAAAATGGGATTTTTTCCCAAAAAAAGCAGATTTTCGATGGAATTCGGGTCCAGGGACTGACCTGGGTGGTGATGAAGATGGGCTGGGTGCCCCCGGGCAGGTGGAGCCGTGGTTGGGGTTGGGATTTAGGATTTAGGGTTAGGATTAGGATTGGGGTTAGGATTAGAAAAAGTCAATGTTCTCCATAAATTCCACTCTTATTTCCTTCCCAAAATCCCAAAAATCTTGTCCCAGGGATTGAAAAATTCGGGAAGAGCTCCAAATCCACCTGGGAGCTTCCCAGGAGAACAAACCGAGAAGGAAAACCTTCAGAGGCACCAAAGTCGCACTCCCAAAACCCCAGGAAATAACAGCGCAACAGAAAAACACCACTAAAAATTAAGGAAAAATGGGATTTTTTCCCAAAAATAGAGAATTTCCCAAGGATTTCAGGCCTAGGGACTGGAAGAGCTCCAAATCCACCTGGGAGCTTCCCAGGAGAACAAACCGAGAAGGAAAACCTTCAGAAGAGCCCAAGCCACACTCGCACAATTCCAATGCAAGAGAGAAACGGCACCAAAAATTGAACAGAAAATGGGATTTTTTCCCAAAAAAAGCAGATTTTCGATGGATTTGGGGTTCAGGGACTGACCTGGGTGGTGATGAAGATGGGCTGGGTGCCCCTGGGCAGGTGGAGCCGTGGTTGGGGTTGGGATTGGGATTAGGGTTAGGATTGGGATTACAGATCAAAAAACTCCATATCCTACACAGGTTCTGCTCTTATTTCCTTTCCCAAATTCCCAAAAAATCTTCTCCCAGGGATTGAAATATTCGGGAAGAGCTCCAAATCCACCTGGGAGCTTCCCAGGAGAACAAACCGAGGCAGGAAAACCTTCAGAAGCACCAAAGTCACACTCCCACAAATACCGCGCAATGGAAAAGTAACTCAAAAAATCACTGGAAAATGGGATTTTTTCCCAAAAAAAGCAGATTTTTGATGGATTTGGGGTCCAGGGACTGACCTGGGTGGTGATGAAGATGGGCTGGGTGCCCCCGGGCAGGCGGAGCCGTGGTTGGGGTTGGGATTTAGCATTAGGGTTAGGATTAGGATTGGGGTTAGGATTAGAAAAAGTCGATGTTCTCCATAAATTTCACTCTTATTTCCTTCCTAAAATCCCAAAAATCTTCTCCCAGGGATTGAAAAATTTGGGAAGAGCTCCAAATCCACCTGGGAGCTTCCCAGGAGAACAAACTGAGAAGGAAAACCTTCAGAAGAGCCCAAGTCACACTCCCACAATTCCAATGCAAGAGAGAAACGGCACCAAAAATTGACCCAAAAATGGGATTTTTTCCCAAAAAAAGAGAATTTCCCGTGGATTTGGGGTTCAGGGACTGACCTGGGTGGTGATGAAGATGGGCTGGGTGCCCCTGGGCAGGTGGAGCCGTGGTTGGGGTTGGGATTAGGGTTAGGATTGGGATTACAGATCAAAAAACTCCATATCCTACACAGGTTCTGCTCTTATTTCCTTTCCCAAATTCCCAAAAAATCTTCTCCCAGAGATTAAAATATTCGGGAAGAGCTCCAAATCCACCTGGGAGCTTCCCAGGAGAACAAACCGAGAAGGAAAAAATCTCGGAGGCACCAAAGTCACACTCCCACAACTACCGCGCAATGGAAAAGTAACTCAAAAAATCACTGGAAAATGGGATTTTTTCCCAAAAAAAAGCAGATTTCCCGTGGTTTTGGGGTTCAGGGACTGACCTGGGTGGTGATGAAGATGGGCTGGGTGCCCCCGGGCGGCGTGGAGCCGTGGTTGGGGTTGGGATTTAGGATTAGGGTTAGGATTAGGGTTGGGGTTAGGATTAGAAAAAGTCGATGTTCTCCATAAATTCCACTTTTGTCTCTTTCCCAAATTCCCAAAAATCTTCTCCCAGGGATTGAAATATTCGGGAAGAGTTCCAAATCTACCTGGGAGCTTCCCAGGAGAACAAACCGACACAGGAAAAGCCTTGGAGGTGCCTAAGTGGCACTCCCACAACTACCGCGCAATGGAAAATCAGCATAAAAATTGACGCAAAAATGGGATTTTTCCCCAAAAAAAGCAGATTTTCGATGGATTTGGGGTCCAGGGACTGACCTGGGTGGTGATGAAGATGGGCTGGGTGCCCCCAGGCAGGTGGAGCCGTGGTTGGGGTTGGGATTTAGGATTAGGGTTGGGTTTGGGTTTAGGATTAGGATTAGAAAAAGTCGATGTTCTCCATAGATTCCACTTTTATCTCTTTCCCAAATTCCCAAAAATCTTCTCCCAGGGATGGAAAAATTCGGGAAGAGCTCCAAATCCACCTGGGAGCTTCCCAGGAGAACAAACCCAAGCAGAAAAACCTTCAGAGGCACCAAAGTCGCACGCCCACAAGTACCGCGCAATGGAAAATCAGCATAAAAATTGACTAAAAAATGGGATTTTTCCCCAAAAAAAGCAGATTTTCCATGGATTTGGGGTTCAGGGACTGACCTGGGTGGTGATGAAGATGGGCTGGGTGCCCCCGGGCAGGTGGAGCCGTGGTTGGGGTTGGGATTTAGGATTAGGGTTGGGTTTGGGTTTAGGATTACCATCAGGCTCCAGGAGAAAAAAGTCCATATTCTATAGAGATTCTACTCTTATTTCCATCCCTAAATTCCCAAAAATCTTCTCCCAGAGATTGAAAAATTCAGGAAGAGTTCCAAACCTACCTGGGAGCTTCCCAGAAGAACAAACGCAAGCAGAAAAACCCTCAGAAGTGCTAAAGTTGCACTCCCACAACTACCGCACAATGGAGAAATAACACCAAAATTGACCCAAAAATGAGATTTTTTCCCAAAAAAAGCAGATTTTCGATGGATTTTGGGGTTCAGGGACTGACCTGGGTGGTGATGAAGATGGGCTGGGTGCCCCCGGGCAGGTGGAGCCGTGGTTGGCGTTGGGATTAGGATTAGGGTTGGGTTTGGGTTTAGGATTACCATTGGGCTCCGGGACAAAAAAGTCCATATTCTATAGAGATTCCACTCTTATTTCCTTCCCAAAATCCCAAAAATCTTCTCCCAGGGACTCAAAAATTTGGGAAGAGCTCCAAATCCACCTGGGAGCTTCCCAGGAGAACAAACCCAAGCAGAAAAACCTTCAGAGGCACCAAAGTCGCACTCCCACAACTACCGCACAATGGAAAAGTAACACAAAAAATCACTGGAAAATGGGATTTTTCCCCAAAAAAAGCAGATTTTCGATGGATTTGGGGTTCAGGGACTGACCTGGGTGGTGATGAAGATGGGCTGGGTGCCCCCGGGCAGGTGGAGCCGTGGTTGGGGTTGGGATTTAGGATTTAGGGTTAGGATTAGGATTGGGGTTAGGATTAGAAAAAGTCGATGTTCTCCATAAATTCCACTCTTATTTCCTTCCCAAAATCCAAAAATCTTCTCCCAGGGATTGAAAAATTTGGGAAGAGCTGCAAATCCACCTGGGAGCTTCCAGGAGAACAAACCGAGAAGGAAAACCTTCAGAGGCACCAAAGTCGCACTCCCACAATTCCAATGCAAGAGAGAAACGGCACCAAAAATTGAACAGAAAATGGGATTTTTTTCCCAAAAAAAGCAGATTTTCGATGGATTTGGGGTTCAGGGACTGACCTGGGTGGTGATGAAGATGGGCTGGGTGCCCCTGGGCAGGTGGAGCCGTGGTTGGGGTTGGGATTTAGGATTAGGGTTGGGTTTGGGTTTAGGATTAGGATTAGAAAAAGTCGATGTTCTCCATAGATTCCACTTTTATCTCTTTCCCAAATTCCCAAAAATCTTCTCCCAGGGATGGAAAAATTCGGGAAGAGCTCCAAATCCACCTGGGAGCTTCCCAGGAGAACAAACCGAGGCAGAAAAACCTTCAGAGGCACCAAAGTCACACGCCCACAAGTACCGCGCAATGGAAAAATAACACAAAAATTGACCAAAAAATGGGATTTTTTCCCAAAAAATGAGAATTTCCCATGGATTTTGGGGTTCAGGGACTGACCTGGGTGGTGATGAAGATGGGCTGGGTGCCCCCGGGCAGGTGGAGCCGTGGTTGGGCTTGGGATTAGGATTAGGGTTGGGTTTGGGTTTAGGATTACCATTGGGCTCCGGGAGAAAAAAGTCCATATTCTATAGAGATTCTACTCTTATTTCCATCCCTAAATTCCCAAAAATCTTTTCCCAGAGATTGAAATATTCGGGAAGAGTTCCAAATCCACCTGGGAGCTTCCCAGGAGAACAAACCGAGAAGGAAAACCTTCGGAACTCTCAAAGTTGCAGTCCCACAAGTACCGCGCAATGGAGAAATAACACAAAAATTGACTAAAAAATGGGATTTTTTTTCCCAAAAACAGCAGATTTTCGATGGATTTGGGGTTCAGGGACTGACCTGGGTGGTGATGAAGATGGGCTGGGTGCCCCCGGGCGGTGTGGAGCCGTGGTTGGCGTTCTGCATGAGCTGCACAGGTCGCAGCAGAGGCTGAGTGACCACAGCCCCCAGGGCCCCCGGGGAGCTCTGCGCCAGCAGCACCGACTGAGCGCCTGCCGCCACCGCCGCCGGGGCTCCTGCGGAGAGAAACCGGGGAATTTAGGGGGAAATCGGGGGGAAAAATGGGGGAAATTGGGGGGAAAAATTGGGGGAAATTGGGGGGAAATCGGGGGGAAAAAATGGGGGAAATTGGGGGGAAAAATGGGGGAAATTGGGGGGAAATTGGGGGGGAAAATGGGGGAAATTGGGGGGAAAAATGGGGGAAACTGGGGGGAAAAATGGGGGAAATTGGGGGGAAAAATGGGGGAAATTGGGGGGATATAAGGGGGAAAAAATGGGAAATGTGGGGGGGAGATAGGGGCAAATTGGGGGAAAATTGGGGGGAATTGGGGGGGAAAATGGGGGAAATCGGGGGGAAAAAATGGGGGAATTTAGGGGGAATTCGGGGGGAAAAATGGGGGAAATCGGGGGGAAAAATGGGGGAAATTGGGGGGAAATTGGGGGGAAATTGGGGGGATATAAGGGGGAAAAAATGGGAAATGTGGGGGGGAGATAGGGGGAAATTGGGGGGGAAAAATGGGGGAAATTGGGGGGAAATAAGGGGGGAAAAATGGGAAATGTTGGGGGGAGATAGGGGGAAATTGGGGGGAAAAATGGGGTTAAAAATGGGAAATGGTGGGGGAAAATTGGGGGGAAATTGGGGGGGAGATAGGGGAAAAATTGGGGGGAAAAATGGGGTTAAAAATGGGAAATGGTGGGGGGAAATTGGGGGGAACATAGGGGGGAATGGGAAAAAAAATGGAAAATGTTGAGGGGAGATAGGGGGAAATTGGGGGAAAATAGGGGGAAAATCAGGGGGAAAAATTGGGGGGAAATTGGGGAAAAATGGAGGGAAATTGGGGGGAAAATTGGGGGAAAAATTGGGGGGAATGGGGGAAAAAATGGGAAACGTTAGGGGGAGATAGGGGGGAAACTGGGGGGAAATTGGGGGGAAAATGGGAAATGTTGGGGGAAAATTAGGGGGAAATGGTGGGGGGACATAGGGGGAAATTGGGGGGAAATTGGGGGGAAATTGGGGGGAAAAATGGGAAATGTTGGGGGGAAATAGGGGGAAATTGGGGGGAAAATGGGGTTAAAAATGGGAAATGGTGGGGGAACATAGGGGGAAATTGGGGGGAAAATGGGGTTAAAAATGGGAAATGGTGCAGGAAAATTGGGGGAACATAGGGGGGAATGCGGGAAAAAAAAATGGGAAATGTTGGGGGGAGATAGGGGGAAATTGGGGGAAAATTGGGGGGAAAACAGGAAATGGTGGGGGGAAATTAGGAGGAAATGGTGGGGGGACATAGAAGGAATGTGGGGGAAAATTGGGGGGAAATTGGGGGGAAAATGGGAAATGGTGGGGGAAAATTGGGGGGAACATAGGGGGGAATGGGGAAAAAAATGGAAAATGTTGAGGGGAGATAGGAGGAAATTGGGGGAAAATAGGGGGAAAAATTGGGGGGAAATTGGGGGAAAATGGAGGCAAATTGGGGGGAAATTGGGGGAAAAAATGGGAAATGTGGGGGGGAGATAGGGGGAAATTGGGGGGGAAAAATGGGGGAAATTGGGGGGAAATAAGGGGGGAAAAATGGGAAATGTTGGGGGGAGATAGGGGGAAATTGGTGGGAAAAATGGGAAATGGTGGGGGGGAGATAGGGGCAAATTGGGGGAAAATTGGGGGGAATTGGGGGGGAAAATGGGGGAAATTGGGGGGAAAAATTGGGGAAATTGGGGGGAAATTGGGGGGAAAAATGGGAAATGTGGGGGGGAGATAGCGGGAAATTGGGGAGAAATTAGGGGGAAAAAATGGGAAATGGTGGGGGGAGATAGAGGAAAATTGGTGGGAAAAATGGGGTTAAAAATGGGAAATGGTGGGGGAAAATTGGGGGGAAATTGGGGAGGTGATGGGGGAGAGTGGGGAAAAATTGGGGGGAAATTGGGGGGAAAATGGGAAATGGTGGGGGAAAATTAGGGGGAACATAGGGGGGAATGGGGAAAAAAAAATGGGAAATGTTGGGGGGAGATGGGGGGAATTGGGGGAAAATCAGGGAGAAAAATTGGGGGGAAAACTGGGGGAAATCGGGGGAAAATGGAGGGAAATGGGGGGGAAATTGGGGGGGAGATTGGGAGAGAGTGGGGAAAAATTGGGGGGAAATTGGGGGGGAAAAATGGGAAATGGTGGGGGGAAAATTAGGGGGAAATGGTGGGGGGACATAGGGGAAAATTGGGGGAAAATCGGGGGGAAAAAATGGAAAATGTTGGGGGGAAATTGGGGGGAACATGGGGGGAATGGGGAAAAAAAATGGGAAACGTTAGGGGGAGATAGGGGGGAAACTGGGGGGAAATTGGGGGGAAAATGGGAAATGTTGGGGGAAAATTAGGGGGAAATGGTGGGGGGACATAGGGGGAAATTGGGGGGAAATTGGGAGGAAATTGGAGGGAAGTTGGGGGAAGTTGGGGGAAGTTGGGGGGAATTTGGGGGGAAAAAACAGGAAATGGTGGGGGGAAAATTGGGGGAGAAAATGGGAAATGGTGGAGGGAAATTGGGGGGGAAATTGGGGGGGAAAATGGGAAATGGGGGGGGAAATTGGGGGAGAAAATAGGAAATGGTGGGGGGAAAATTGGGGGAAAAATGGAAAATGGTGGGGTAAAATTGGGGGAAACATAGGGGGGAATGGGGAAAAAAAAGGGAAATGTTGGGGGGAGATGAGGGAAATTGGGGGAAAATAGGGGGAAAATCGGGGGGAAAAATTAAAAATTAGGGGGAAATTGGGGGAAAATGGAGGGAAATTGGGGGGAAAACATGGGAAATGTTGGGGGGAAATTGGGGGAAAAATGGGAAAGGGTGGAGGGAAATTGGGGGGAACATAGGGGAGAATGGGGAAAAAAATGGGAAATGTTAGTGGGAGATGGGGGGAAATTGGGGGAAAATTGGGGGGAAAATGGGGGGGAGATAGGGGGAGAGTGGGGAAAAATTGGGGGGTAAAATGGGAAATGGTGGGGGAAAATTGGGGGAACATAGGGGGGAATGGGGAAAAAAATGGAAAATGTTGAGGGGAGATAGGAGGAAATTGGGGGAAAATAGGGGGAAAATCGGGTGGAAATTGGGGGAAAATGGAGG
This sequence comes from Acanthornis magna, assembly GCA_036785705.1. Taxonomy (NCBI): domain Eukaryota; kingdom Metazoa; phylum Chordata; class Aves; order Passeriformes; family Acanthizidae; genus Acanthornis; species Acanthornis magna. The sequence continues at coordinate 184,075 of JAWUZG010001040.1, forward strand.
GAAATTGGGGGGAAAATTGGGGGAGAAAATGGGAAATGGGGGAAAATTGGGGGGAAATTGGGGGGGAGATAGGGGGAGAGTGGGGAAAAATTGGGGGGAAATTGGGGGGAAAAATGGGAAATGGTGGGGGGAAATTGGGGGGAACATAAGGGGAAATTAGGGGGGAAAATGGGAAGTGTTTGGGGAGATAGGGGGAAAATTGGGGGAAAAATTGAAATGTTTGGGGAGAATAGGGGGAACATTGGGGGGGAAATTGGGGGGGAAAAATGGGAAATGTTGGGGGAAAATTGGGGGAAACATAGGGGGGAATGGGGAAAAAAATTGGTAAATGTTAGGGGAAAAATTGGGGGAAACACAGGGGGAAATTGAAGGAAAAATGGAAAATGGTGGGGGGAAATTCAGGGGAAATTGGGGGGAAAAATGGGAAATGTTAAGAGAAAATTGGAGGGCAATAGGGAGAAATGGGGGAGGAAAATGGCAAATGGTGGGGGGAAATTGGGGGGAAATTGGGGGAAAAATGGGAAATGTTGGGGGGAAATTACGGGGAAATTGGGGGGAAATTGGGGAAAAAAGGGAAATTGTGGGGGATAATAGGGCAAAAATCAGGGGGGAATGAGGAATATTGGGGGAAAATTGGGGGGGAATGGGGAAAAAAATGGAAAAATGTTGGGGGGAAATTGGGGAGAAATCGGGAGGAAAAATCAGGGAAATTGGGGGAAAAGGGGGAAAACTGGAGGCAGGACATAGGGGGAAATTGGGGGAAAATCGGGGGGAAATTGGGGGGAAAAAACGGGAAATGGTGGGGGGAAAATTGGGGGAAAAAATGGGAAATGGTGGAGGGAAATTGGGGGGAACATAGGGAGAATGGGGAAAAAAAACAGGAAATGGGGGAAAAAATGGAAAATGCTGGGAGAAATTGGGGGGAATTAGGTGGAGATTGGGGAAAAACGGGAAATGTTGGGGGAAAATGGGGGGAAAAGGGGGGAAAATTGGAGGGAAATTGGGGGAAAATTGGGGGGAAAAGGGGGGAAAAATGGGAACTGTTGGGGGAGAAATGGGGGAAATCAGGGAAATTGGGGGGAAAAACAGAGGAGAATGAGAAAAAAAAAGGAAAGTATTGGGGGGAACAGGAGAAAAATCAGGGAGCAATGAAGAAAAAAAATGGAAAACAGTGGGGGGAAATAAGAATATTGGGGGGAATGAGGGAAAAAATGCAAAATATTGGGGGAAATAGAAGAAAAATTGGGAGGGAAATTGGGGAGAAAATCGAGGGGGAATGGGGAAAAAATGGAAAATGTTGGGGGAAAATGGGGGAAAATCGGGGGGAAATTGGGGGGAAATTGGAAATGTTGGGGGGGATAGGGGGAAACTGGGGGGAAACTGGGGAAAAAAATGGAAAATGTTGGGGGAAAAGTGGGGGAAAAATGAGAAATGTTTGGGGAGAATAGGGGGGAAATTGGGGGGGGAAATCAGAGGCAAAAAGGAAAATTGGGGGGCAAATTGGGGGAAAAATCAGGAGAATGAGAAAAAAAAATGGAAAATGTTGGAGAGGGGGAAAATCGGAGGGAGAATTGGGAAAATTAGGGGGAACATGGGGGGGAATGGGGAAAAAAATGGGAAATGTTGGGGGGAGATAGGGTAAATATTGGGGAGAAAATCAGGGGGCAACGAGGAAAATTGGGGGGAAAATTGGGGGGGGAAATGAGGAAAAAAAGGAAAATATTGGGGAGGAATAGGAGGAAAGTTGGGGGAAAAAATCAGGGGGCAATGAAGAAAATTGGGGAAAAATTGGGGGGGAATGGGGAAAAAAAATGGGAAATGTTGGGGGGGATGGGGGGAAAATTGGGGGAATAATTGGGGGGGAATGAGAAAAAAATAAGGAAAATATTGGGGAAAAATACGGTGAAAATTGGGGGAAAAATCAGGGGAAAATTTGTACCTGGGGCAGTTTTTTCCATGGAATTGTAATCCTCCACCACCGAGTCCTCGATGACATCGCTGATTTTCTGCCACGGCTCCAACTCCTCCTCCTCACATTCCATGAACAGATCCGTGTCCGCCATCCTGGGGACAAAAAAATTAAATAAGATTAAATTAAAATGGGAATTTATCTCAAAAATCTGCAAAAAAAATTTTTTTTGGTTGTTTTTATTGTTATAAAGAACGGCGGTTTTGGTTTGGTTTTAGTGCGTGGAAAAAAATTAAATAAAAATGGGAATTCATCATTGGAAAAACCTCCAAAAATTAATTTCTTAATATTATTTTTATTGCCATAAGGAACAGCAGTTTTGGTTCGGTTTCAGTGCTTGGAAAAAAATTGAATAAAAATGGGAATTTGCCATTGGAAAATCTGCAAAAATTAATTTTTTTAATTATTTTTACTGTTACAAAGAACGGCGGTTTTGATTCGGTTTCAGTGAATAGAAGAAAATTATATAAAAATGGGAATTTATCTTGGAAAATCGGAAAAAATAAATTTTTTATTTTTATTTTTATTGCTATAAGTAACAGCAGTTTTGGTTCGATTTCAGTGCGTGGAAAAAAATTAAATAAAAAATGGGAATTTATCATTGGAAAAGTCTGCAAAAATTAATTTTTTAAATTATTTTTATTGTTATAAAGAACAGCGGTTTTGGTTCGGTTTCAGTGCGTGGAAAAAAATTGAATAAAAATGGGAATTTATCATAGGAAAACCTGAAAAAATTATTTTTTTATTTTTATTTTAATTGCTGTAAGGAATGGCGGTTTTGGTTTGGTTTCAGTGCGTGGAAAAAAATTGAATAAAAATGGGAATTTGGCATTGGAAAATCTGAAAAAATAAATTTTTTTAAATTCTTTTTATTGCTATGAGGAACAGCGGTTTTGGTTCGGTTTCAGTGCGTGGAAAAAAATTAAATAAAAATGGGAATTTGGCATTGGAAAATCTGAAAAAATTATTTTTTTATATTATTTTTATTGCTATAAAGAACGGCGGTTTTGGTTCGGTTTCAGTGCGTGGAAAAAAATTAAATAAAAAATGGGAATTTGTCAGTGGAAAAATCCGCAAAAATTAATTTTTTTAATTATTTTTATTGTTATAAAGAACGGCGGTTTTGGTTTGGTTTCAGTGCGTGGAAAAAAATTAAATAAAAAATGGGAATTTATCATTGGAAAAGTCCGCAAAAATTAATTTTTTAAATTATTTTTATTGTTATAAAGAACAGCGGTTTTGGTTCGGTTTCAGCGCATGGAAAAAAATTAAATAAAAATGGGAATTTATCATAGGAAAATCTGAAAAAATTATTTTTTTATTTTTATTTTAATTGCTGTAAGGAATGGTGGTTTTGGTTTGGTTTCAGTGGGTGGAAAAAAATTGAATAAAAATGGGAATTTGGCATTGGAAAGTCTGCAAAAATTATTTTTTTAAAATTATTTTTATTGTTATAAAGAACGGCGGTTTTGGTTCGGTTTCAGTGCGTGAAAAAAACTGAATAAAAATGGGAATTTATCATTGGAAAGTCTGGAAAAATTAATTTTTTTAATTATTTTTATTGTTAGAACAGCGGTTTTGGTTCGGTTTCAGTGCGTGGAAAAAAATTAAATAAAAAATGGGAATTTATCACTGGAAAATCTGCAAAAATTAATTTTTTTAAATTATTTTTATTGCTGTAAGGAACAGCGGTTTTGGTTTGGTTTCAGTGGGTGGAAAAAAATTAAATAAAAATGGGAATTTGGCATTGGAAAATCTCAAAAAAAAAATTCATTTTTTAAAAATTTTTATTCCAATGAGGAAATGTTTTTGGTTTGGTTTCAGTGTGCAGAATCCAAAGGAAAAAATAAATTAAGGTTTGAAATTTGTGGTTTTTTCCAAGGAATTATGAGGAATTTGGGATTAAAATTTTTGGGATTGACCCAAAATTTTGCCTTTCCCACTGAAAAACTCCAGATTATTTAATAATTTCAATTTTCTGTTTTTTCCCAAAGAAATCTGTGGAATTTGGGATAAAAATCTTTGGGATTGACCCAAAATTTTGCCTTTCCCAATGAGGAATTCCAGGTTATTTCCTAATCTAAATTTTCTGGTTTTTCCCAAAGAAATCTGAGGAATTTGGGATAAAAATCATCAGGATTAACCCAAAATTGGGATATTTTGCCTTTTTTTCTGCTGAAAAATTCCAGGTAATTTCCTAATCCAATTTTTCTGGTTTTTTCCCAAAAAAATCTGAGGAATTTGGGATTAAAATCTTTGGGATTGACCCAAAATTTTGCCTTTCCCACTGAAAAACTCCAGATTATTTAATAATTTCAATTTTCTGTTTTTTCCCAAAGAAATCTGTGGAATTTGGGATAAAAATCTTGGGGATTGACCCAAAATTTTGCCTTTCCCAATGAGGAATTCCAGGTTATTTCCTAATTCAAATTTTCTGTTTTTTCCCAAATAAATCTGAGGAATTTGGGATAAAAATCTTAGGGATTGACCCAAAATTGGGATATTTTCCCTCCTCTCCTGATAAACAATTTCAGATTATTTAATAATTTCAATTTTCTGGTTTTTTCCCAAGGAAATTAATGGAATTTGGGAATTCTCCCCTCAGGACTGAGGAATTCCCAAAGCAAACCTGAATTTCTGAGTATTTTGCACCGAACCAAAACAGAGAAAACTCAGGGAATAATTCCAAAGGTTTTGATGGAAAAAGGAATAAAACTTTTCCCGTGAAAGTTCATTTTTTTAATCTCGCTGGGAACACAAAAACCTCCAAGAAAAATTGCCCAAAATTCTGATTTTTTCAATTGAATACACCCAAATTCGTGCTCAAAAATAAATATATGGATAGGAATAAATATGGGGAAAAATACATAGAAAAATATATAAATATATAAATAAATATATGAATAAATATAGAAATAAATACAGCAATAAATATGCAAACAAATACAGGAAAAAGTACAGATATAAGAATAAATATAGGAAAAAATATAGGGATAAATATAAGAAAAAATACATTAAAAATATATAAAAACACAAATAAATACAGAAATAAATAAATGAATAAATATTGGGATAAATATATAGAAAAATATATATACGTAAGAATAAATACATAAATAAATACAAAAAAAAGATAAACATAGGAATAAATGTAGGAATAAAATGAAGAAACATATAAATATATTAATAAATATCAGAACAAATATATAAATAAATACAAACATAGAAATAAATACATAGAAAAATATATAAAGATAGGGATAAATATAAAGATAAATATATGAAAAATACAAGGATAAATGTAGGAATAAATACATGGAAAAAATATAAATATATTACTAAACGTATGAAAAAATATATGAATAAATATCAGAATAAATACATGGAAAAATATATTAATAAACATAAGAATAAATACAAGAAAAATACAAGGATGAGGGTGGGACGGACCCTAAAGTGAGGGGTGGGATGGATCCCAAGGATTTGGGGGGGATCCCAGTCCCAGATGGGTTAGAAAAGTGGGATGGATCCTAAAGATGAGGGTGAGATCCCAATCCCAGATCCCTCAAAGGGGTCAGATGGACCCTAAGGATTCGGGGGGGGGGGATCCCAACCCCAGATCCCTCAGAGGGGTCAGATGGATCCCACAGATGAGGGTGGGATGGACCCTAAGGATTCGGGGGGGATCCCAATCCCAGATCCCTCAGAAAGGTGGGATGGACCCCAAGGATCAGGGGTGGGATCCCAGTCCCAGATCCCTCAGAAAGGTGGGATGGACCCCAAGGATCAGGGGTGGGATCCCAGTCCCAGATCCCTCAGAAAGGTGGGATGGATCCTAAGAATGAGGGGTGGGATCTCAATCCCAGACTCCTGAGGAAGAAGGATGGGATCCCAGTCCAGATCCTTGAGAGGGGTGGGATGGACCCTAAGGATGAGAGGAGGGATGGATCCTAAGCATGAGAGGTGGGATCTCAATCCCAGATCCCTCAGAAAGGTGGGATGGACCCTAATGATGAGGGGTGGGATCCCAGTCCCAGACCCCTCAGAGGGGTCAGATGGACCCTAAGGATGAAGAGTGGGATCCCAACCCCAGATCCCTGAGAGGAGCGGGATGGACCCAAAGGATGAGGGGAGGGATCCCAATCCCAGACCCCTCAGAGGGATCAGATGGACCCTAAGGATGAGGGGTGGGATGGATCCTAAGGATGAGGGGAGGGATGGATCCCAAGGATGAGGGTGGGATGGACCCTAAGGATCAGGGGAGGGATCTCAGTCCCAGATCCCTCAGAAAGGTGGGATGGACCCTGAGGATGAGGGGTGGGATCTCAACCCCAGACTCCTGAGGAAGGATGGGATCCCAGTCCAGATCCTTGAGAGGGGTGGGATGGACCCCAAGGATGAGGGGCAGGATCCCAATTCCAGACCCCTTGAGGAAGAGGGTGGGATGGACACTAAGGATTCGGGGGGAGATCCCAATCCCAGATCCCTCAGAAAGGTGGGATGGATCCCATGGATGAGGGTGGGATGGACCCTAAGGATGAGGGGTGGGATCCCAGTCCCAGACCCCTCAGAGGAGTGGGATGGATCCTAAAAATGAGCGGTGGGATGGATCCTAAGGATGAGGGGGGGTCCCAGTCCCAGATCCCTCAGAGGGTGGGATGGACCCTAATGATGAGGGGTGGGATCCCAACCCCAGACCCCTCAGAGGGGTCAGATGGACCCTGAGGATGAGGGTGGGATGGACACTAAGGATTTGGGGTGAGATCCCAGTCCCAGATCCCTCAGAAAGGTGGGATGGATCCCATGGATGAGGGTGGGATGGACCCCAAGGATGAGGGGTGGGATCCCAGTCCCAGATCCTTCAGAGGGGTGGGATGGACCCTAAAAATGAGGGGTGGGATGGACCCTAAGGATTGGGGGTGAGATCCCAACCCCAGACCCCTCAGAGGGGAGGGATGGACCCTAAGGGTGAGGGCTGGGAGGGACCCTAAGGATGAGGGACAGGATGAATCCTAAGGATTAGGGGTGGGATCCCAATCCCAGACCCCTTAGAGGGGTGGGATGGACCCTAAAGATGAGAGGAGGGATGGACCCTAAGGGTGAGGGGTGGGATCCCAGTCCCAAATCCCTCAGAAAGGTGGGATAGACCCTAACGATGAGGGATGGGATCTCAATCCCAGACCCCTTAGAGAGCTGGGATGGACCCCACAGAGAAGGGGTGGGATGGACCCTAAAGTGAGGGGTGGGATCTCAATCCTAGACTCCTGAGGAAGGATGGGATCCCAGTCCAGATCCTTGAGAGGGGTGGGATGGACCCCAAGGATTCAGGGGGGTCCCAGTCCCAGACCCCTCAGAGGAGCAGGATGGACCCTGAGGATGAGGGGTGGGATGGACCCTAATGATGAGAGGAGGGATTCCAACCCCAGACCCCTTAGAGAGCTGGGATGGACCCCACAGAGAAGGAGTGGGATGGACCCTAAAGATGAGGGGAGGGATCCCAACCCCAGACCCCTCAGAGAAGTGGGACCGACCCTAAAGTGAGGGGTGGGATGGATCCTAAGGATCAGGGGTGGGATGAACCCTAAGGGTGAGGGGGGGGTCCCAGTCCTAGACCCCTCAGAGGGGTAGGATGGACCCTAAAAATGAGCGGTGGGATGGACCCTAAGGATTTGGGGAGGATCCCAACCCCAGACCCCTGAGAGAGGTGGGATGGATCCTAAGAATGAGAGGAGGGATGGACCCTAAGGGTGAGGGGTGGGATGGACCCTAAAGTGAGGAGCAGGATGGACCCTAAAGATGAGGGGTGGGATCTCAATCCCAGACCCTCAGAGGGGTGGGATGGACCCTAAGGATGAACGGTGAGATAGATCTTAAAGGTGAGGGGTGGGATGGATCCCAGGGATGAGGGTGGGATGGACCCTAAGGATGAGGGGTGAGATCCCAGTCCCAGATCCTTCAGAGGGGTCAGATGGACCCTGAGGATGAGGGGTGGGATAGACCCTAATGATGAGGGGTGGGATCCCAACCCCAGACCCCTTAGAGAGCTGGGATGGACCCCACAGAGAAGGAGTGGGATGGACCCTAAAGATGAGGGGAGAGATCCCAATCTCAGACCCCTCAGAGGAGTGGGATCAACCCTAAAGTGAGGGGTGGGATGGATCCTAAGGATGAGGGGGGGGGATGGACCCTAAGAACGAGGGGGGGATCCCAATCCCAGACCCCTGAGGAACAGGACTGGGATCCCAATCCCAGGACCCTGCAGGAAGGGCTAAGATCTCAATCCCCAATCCCTGAAGAAGAGGACTGGGACAGCAACCCCAGGACCCTCAGGAGAAGGGTGGGATCCCAATCCTAAATCCAGTGGGATAGGATGGCAACCCCAGGACCCAGCAGAAGTTGGTGGGAATCCCAATCCCAAATCCCTGAGGAACAGGACTGGGATCCCAACCCCAGGACCCTGAGGAGAAGTCTGGGATCCCAATCCCAAATCCCTGAGGAGAAGTCTGGGATCCCAACCCCAAATCCCTGGGGAACAGGACTGCGATCCCAATGCCAGGACCCTGAGGAACAGGACTGAGATCCCAAACCCAGGACCATGCGGAGAAAGTTGGGATCCCAACCCCAAATCCCTGAGGAGAAAGTTGGGATCCCAACCCCAAATCCCTGAGGAGAAAGTTGGGATCCCAATCCCAAATCCCTGAGGAGAAAGTTGGGATCCCAATCCCAAATCCCTGAGGAGAAAGTTGGGATCCCAATCTCAAATACCTGAGGAAAAAGGGTGAGATCCCTGAGGAGAGGGGTGGGATGGCAACCCCAGGACCCTCAAGAAAGGCCTGGGATCCCAATCCCAAATCCCTGAGGTGACGGTTGGGATCCCAAACCCAGGACCCTGAGGAGAAGGTTGGGATCCCCATCCCAAATCCCTGAGGAGAAAGTTGGGATCCCAATCCCAAATCCCTGAAGAGAAGTCTGGGAACCCAACCCCAGGACCCTGAGGGCCTGGATCCCAATCCCAAATCCCTGAGGAGAAGGTTGGGATCCCCGTCCCAAATCCCTGAGGAGAAAGTTGGGATCCCAATCCCAAATCCCTGAAGAGAAGTCTGGGAACCCAACCCCAGGACCCTGAGGCCTGGGATCCCAATCCCAAATCCCTGAGGAGAAGGTTGGGATCCCCATCCAAATCCTGAGGAGAAGGTTGGGATCCCCATCCCAAATCCCTGAGGAGAAAGTTGGGATCCCAATCCAAATCCCTGCGGAAAACCCTGGGATCCCAATCCCAAATCCTGAGGAGAAAGTTGGGATCCCAATCCCAAATCCCTGAGGAGAAAGTTGGGATCCCAATCCCAAGACCCTGAGGAGAAGTCTGGGATGGCAACCCCAGGACCCTGAGGAGAAGGTTGGGATCCCAACCCCAAATCCCTGAGGAAAAGCCTGGATCCCAATCCCAAATCCCTGAGGAGAAAGTTGGGATCCCAACCCCAAATACCTGAGGAAAAGCCTGGGATCCCAATCCCAAATCCCTGAGGAGAAAGTTGGGATCCCAATCCCAAATCCCTGAGGAAAAGCCTGGGATCCAACCCCAAATCCCTGAGGAGAAAGTTGGGATCCCAATCCCAAATCCCTGAGGAAAAGCCTGGGATCCCAACCCCAAATCCCTGAGGAGAAAGTTGGGATCCAATCCCAAATCCCTGAGGAAAAGCCTGGGATCCCAATCCCAAATCCCTGAGGAGAAAGTTGGGATCCCAACCCCAAATACCTGAGGAAAAGCCTAGGATCCCAATCCCAAATCCCTGAGGAAAAGCCTGGGATCCCAATCCCAAATCCCTGAGGAGAAAGTTGGGATCCCAACCCCAAATCCCTGCGGCCGAGGGGCTCCCACACGGCGATGGCGAGGGCACTCACTCAGAAGGTGAAGCACCAGCAGGCCGAGGATGATGAGGGGGGGTGGTCTCCCCTCCAAAGCGCTGCTCACAGACCCTCCCTCTCCCTAAACCTCGCCTAAAAACCGGGAAAAGGCCTTTCTCCCGACAACTACAAAAAAAAAAAAAAAAAAGCCGCCCCCCCCCACAACCCCCCCCTCGGCGTATTGTGGCGGCTAAGAAAGGCAGCGAAAAATAATCCCCGTGCCCAACATGGCCGCCCACCAGCCAAGCGGCGCCGCCAAAGAGAGGAGGGGGCGGCAGCACCGGCAAAGCGACGCGACCGCCCCTTCCTCACCCCGGCGGGGGCGACCGTGAGGGAACCGTGAGGGGACAGCGAGGGGATCGTGAGGGGACCGTGAGGGGAACGGGGGGGTGCGCGGAGGGAGCGGCGGCGGCGGCGGGGCCGCATCACCGCCGCCCCCCCTCCCCTCAGGGCGGCCGCTTCACCGCGCCCCCCGTCCGTGAGGGCTGAGCGCGGATCCCTCCGCGTCCCTCAGCGCCCGGCGGGGAGCGGCCGCGGCTCCTCCCCGGCCCCTCCTCGGCAAGCCCGAGCCCTCCCTCCTCCTTCTCCTCCTCCTCCTCCTCCTCCCGCTATCCTCCTCCTCCTCCTCCTCCCGCCACCGCTTTGTGTACGGCGCGCTCCGGCCCGGCCGCCCCCCCCACGCCCGCCGCCTTCATTCCCTCCTTCTCCCCCATTCCCGGGCGGTTCGAGCCGGTTCCACCGTCACCGATCTGCCCCCTTCCCCTCCATCTCCCGCAGCCCCCGGGGGCCCCGCCGCCGTCCATTCCTCCCCGCCTCACCTCACCTTCCTCAGCGCTGCCGCGCTCGCTCCTATGGGGCTTCCGCCGCTCTCCGGCCGAGGCGACCCGCAGGGCGCGGGGGCAGGTGGCATGAGCCCCCCCCCCCACCGCCACACACTTCGCGGGATGCTGAGGAGGAGGAGGATGAAGATGGTGAAGAAGGAGGAGGAATTTATCCCTTGGCTCTGCTCGCCCTCCGTACGTTCTGCCGGGGGGCGGCTCCGTGCTTGGCGTGCGTGTGGGGTTTTTTTTTTTCCCCCCCCTCCTCTCTTCTCCCCTTACGGAAAAAGGGGGGGAGGGGGGGATAAAGCGCAAAAAAAAAAAAAAAAAAAAAAAAAAAAAAGGTCGCCGGGCCCGGCGGGCTGATACAGACGCGCGGCGCCCGCAGCCGCACCACACACACACAACACACACACACCACACACACAAAAAAGGGGACCTGGCCGGCGGAGGGATACGCTGACGTCACTTCCGCCTGCGCGCGGTGACGTCACGGGGGGACGGCCCTCAGGCGGCTGAGGGAGGGAGAGAGGGAGGGGGAGGGGAAAATGGCGGCGGCGGCTCGCGCCCTCCGCCCGCCCCTCACGGTTGTTCCCCTCACGGATCGGCCATGGCCGCGGTTCTGAGCGCTCCCTGAGGGGGTGAGGGGTTGGGAAATGGCGGGGGAAGAGGGAGAGGAGGCGGCGGTGCCTCACGGGCTGAGGGGAAGATCCCGGGTTGAGTGTCCCGCGGTGGGTTTGAGGCGCCCCAGAGCCCCTGAGGGCTCCGGTGAGGGTCCGGTTGGGCCTTGAGGTGTTCCTTGGCTAAAATCTCTCACCTGAGGCCAAAAATTCTTCACCTGAGGCCAAAACCTCTACACTTGAGGCAAAAAATTCTTCACCTGAGCCCAAAACTTCTTCACTTGAGGTTAAAATCTCTCACCTAGGGCAGATGTTGGATTTACCTGGATGGGCTACCAGACCCCTCAGAGCTGTGGAGAAGGATCCAGGTCCCTTCACCATCCCCAGGTGAGGAGAAGGTTGGTTCTTGAGGTGTTCCTTGGCCAAAATTCTCCATCTGAATGCAAAGTTCCTCACCTGAGCAAAAAATTTTCCACCTGAAGCCAAAATTCCTCACCTGAGGCCAAAATTCTTCACCTGAGGTCAAAATTCCTCAACTGAGGCCAAAAAAATTCCCTCCCGAGGCCAAAGTTCCTCACCTGAGGCCAAAAATTCTCCTCCTGAGCCAAAAATTCCTCACCTGAGGCCAAAATTTCTCACCTGAGGCCAAAATTGCTCACCTGAAGGCAAAATTCCTCACCTGAGGCCAAAAATTCTCCTCCTGAGGCCGAAATTCTTCACCTGAGGCCAAAAATTCTCCTCCTGAAACCAAAATTCTTCACCTGAGGCCAAAAATTTCTCACCTGAGCCAAAAATACGTCACCTGAGGCCAAAAATTCTCCACCTGAAACCAAAGTTCCTCACCTGAGACCAAAAATTCCTCACCTGAGGCCAAAAATTCTCCTCCTGAGGCCAAAATTCCTCACCTGAGGCCAAAATTCCTCACCTGAGGCCAAAAATTCTCCTCCTGAGGCCAAAATTCCTCACCTGAGGCCAAAAATTCCTCACCTGAGACTAAAAATTCCTCACCTGAGGCCAAAAATTCTCCTCCTGAGGCCAAAAAAAGGGGAAAAAAACTCCAAAAATGGGGAATATAAAGGGGAAAATATAGACTATAAAGGAGAAAATCGTGGGGAAAAGGGAGAAAATTTGGGGGAAAATGAGGAAATTTTGGAAAAAAATAGAAAATCGGGGAAAAAAAGGAAAAAATCGTGGGGGAAAAAATCGTGGGAAAAAAAAAGAGAAAATATGAGGAAAAAAAGGAGAAAATTGTGGGGAAAAAAAGGAAAAAATCGTGGAAAAAATGAGAAAATATGAGGAAAAAAAGGAGAAATTGGGGGGAAAAAGGAAAAAATTGTGGGGAAAAAGAAAAATCATGGGGAAAAAAAGGAGAAAATCACGGAAAAAAATGAGAAAATTGGGAAAAATGAGAAAATCATGGAAAAAAAGGAGAAAATATTGGGGAAAAAGGATTGGGGGAATAAGAAGAAAAAATCGTGGAAAAAAGGAGAAAATCGTGGGGAAAAAAAGAAAAAATCGTGGAAAAAAGTGAGAAAATCATGGGGAAAAAGGAGAAAATCGTGGGGGGAAAAAGTAAAAAATGGGGGAAAAAAATTATGGGAAAAAGTGAGAAAATCATGGGAAAAAAGGAGAAAATCATGGAAAAATTAGAAAATCTGGGGGAAAAAAGGAGAAAATCATGGAAAAAAATGGAAAAAAACGTGGGAAACAAAATTAAATTGTGGAAAAACATGAGAAAATCAGGGGAAAAGGGAAAATCATGGAAAAAAAGGAGAAAATAGTGGAAAAAATGAGAAAATCGTGGGAAAAAAAGAGAAAATAATGGGAAAAATTGAGAAAATCATGGGAAAATTTTGAGAAAATTGGGGGAAAAAAGGAAAAAATGTGGGAAAAAAATTAAATTGTGGAAAAAAATGAGAAAATCATGGGAAAAAATGAGAAAATCATGGGAAAAAAGGAAAAAATGTGGGAAAAAATTAAATTGTGGAAAAAAGTGAGAAAATAATGGAAAAAAATTAGAAAATAATGGGAAAAAAAAGAGAAAATCATGGGAAAAATAAGAAAATCATGGGAAAAATTTGAGACAATTATGGGAAAAAAGGAAAAAATGTGGGAAAAAAATTAAATTGTGGAAAAAAGTGAGAAAATTGGGGGAAAAAGAAAAAATAATGGGAAAAAATGAGAAAATCATGGAAAAAAGAAGAGAAAATCATGGAAAAAATGAGAAAATCATGGGAAAAAAGGAAAAAAGTGGGAAAAAAATTAAATTGTGGAAAAAAGTGAGAAAATCGGGGGAAAAAAGAGAAAATAATGGGAAAAAATGAGAAAAGCGTGGGAAAAAATGAGAAAATCGTGGGGAAAAAATGAGAAAATCAGGGGAAAAAATGAGAAAATCATGGGAAAAATTTGAGAAAATTAGGGGAAAAAAGGAATAAATGTGGGAAAACAATTAAATTGTGGAAAAAAGTGAGAAAATCGGGGGAAAAAAGAGAAAATAATGGGAAAAATGAGAAAATCATGAGAAAAAAGAGAAAATCATGGAAAAAAATGAGAAAATCATGGGGAAAAAGGAAAAAATGGGGGAAAAAATTGTGGAAAAAAATGAGAAAATCAGGGGAAAAAAGAGAAAATAATGTTAAAAAATGAGAAAATCATGAGAAAAAAGGAAAAAATATGGGAAAAAAATTGTGGAAAAAAATGAAAAAATCAGGGGAAAAAAGAGAAAATCATGGGGAAAAAAGGAGAAAATCATGGGAAAAAAAAGAGAAAATCATGGAAAAAAAGAGAAAATCATGGGAAAAAAGGAGAAAATAGTGGAAAAAATGAGAAAATAATGGGAAAAAAATGAGGAAATCATGGGAAAAATTTGAGAAAATTAGGGGAAAAAATGAGAAAATAATGGGAAAAAAAAGAGAAGATCATGGGAAAAATTTGAGAAAATCGTGGGAAAAAAGGAAAAAATGTGGGAAAAAAATTAAATTGTGGAAAAAAGTGAGAAAATCAGGGGAAAAAAGAGAAAATAATGGGAAAAAATGAGAAAATCATGGAAAAAAGAAGAGAAAATCATGGAAAAAATGAGAAAATCATGGGAAAAAAGGAAAAAATGTGGGAAAAAAATTAAATTGTGGAAAAAAGTGAGAAAATCGGGGGAAAAAAAGAGAAAATAATGGGAAAAAATGAGAAAATAATGGGAAAAAAGGAAAAAATAATGGGAAAAAATAAGAAAATCAGGGGGAAAAAAAGTGCGAATTGCGCAAGGGAAAAAATCTGGAATTTTTCCAGGAATTTTTGTGGAATTTTGTCCTTTCCGTGCCCTCCCTAAGCCACGCCCCCTCCCTAAGCCACGCCCCTTTCCTAAGCCACGCCCCTTTCCCTGAATTTCGGACCTTCCGCACAAAATCCTCTCCGGAATCCCAAAATTTTCCATTTCCAACCCCAGCAAGGATGGGTAAGAAATCCCCAAAAATTCCCCAAAAAAATTCCCAAAAAAAATTCCCCAAAAAAATTCCCTTTAACCCCGGGGTGGGGGAGGGGCGGATTTATATATTTATTTCTTCTCCCGATTTTTTAATATATTTATTTATTTAAAATATCGATTTATCCCTCGGATTTAATAGATTTATTTTATTTTGTGCATTTAAATATTTATTTCTTCCCCCCTCCCCGGATTTAAATATTGAATTCTTTCGTGGTTTTTCTAGATTTATTTACTCCGTGGATTTATTTATTTATTTCTTCTCGGGATTTATATATTTATTTATTCTCTGGTTTTGAATATATTTCTTTCTTTCCCCTTGGATTTTTAAAATATTAATTAATCCCCCGCGGTTTTTAATTGGGAGCTTTAATTCCTTCATTAAAATCCGTTTTTCTACTAATGAATGTTTATTTTTAAAGCCTTAAACTTTTTAAAAAAAAATAGAGAAAAACTTTTTGTTTTGCTGTTTGGAAAAGAGAAAAAAACTTCAGAAAATCCTTGAGGATTTTAATTTTTTTTTTTTTCGAATTTTTGGGGATAAATGCTGTGAATTTTGGGATCTTTTTATTATTTTTTGGGAGGAAAAATTGGAATTTTCCTGAAGTTTTCGGTGGAGCGGAAAAAAGTGGGCGGAGCTTAAAACTCGAGCGCTGTTTCCATGGGAATTGTTGGAAAGTTTCCCCGGGGGGTTAAAAAAAAGGAAAAAAAATGGGAATTTTGGGGGAAAATAAAGTGAAAAATGAGGGTTTTTATGGAGAAGGGGAAAGGGGAAAATTGGGGGGGGAATGGGGGAAAAATGGGGAAAAAATGGGGAAAAAATGGGGAAAAAATGGAATAAAAAGGAGAAAAATGTGGAATTAAAAGGAGAAAATTCTGGGGGAAAAAATAAGAAAATCGTGGGAAAAAATTGGGGAAAAAAGGAAAAAATGGGGGAAAAAAAGGAGAAAATTGGGGGGAAAAAGAGGAAAAAATATGGAATTAAAAGGAGAAAATTCTGGGGGAAAAAAGGGAGAAAATTGTGGGGGAAAAAAGGAAAAAATGCGGGGAAGAAAAGGAAAAATGGGGGGGAAAAAAGGAGAAAATTGGGGGGAAAAAGGAAAAAATATGGAATAAAAAGGAGAAAATTCTGGGGGAAAAATAAGAAAATCGTGGGAAAAAATTGGGGAAAAAAGGGGAAAATGGGGGAAAAAATATAGAATAAAAAGGAGAAAAATATGGAATAAAAAGGAGAAAATTCTGGGGGAAAAATAAGAAAATCGTGGGAAAAAAATTTTAAAATGGGGGGAAAAAATGGGGGGAAAAAAGGAAAAAATGGGGGGAAAATATGGAATAAAAAGGAGAAAATTGGGGGAAAAAAGGAAAAAATATGGAATAAAAAGGAGAAAAATATGGAATTAAAAGGAGAAAATTCTGGGGGAAAAAATAAGAAAATCGTGGGAAAAAAGGAAAAAATGGGGGAAAAAAGGAGAAAATTGGGGGGAAAAAGAAGAAAAAATATGGAATTAAAAGGAGAAAATTCTGGGGGGAAAAAGGGAGAAAATTGTGGGGGAAAAAGAAAAAATGCGGGGAAGAAAAGGAAAAATGGGGGGGGAAAAAAGGAGAAAATTGGGGGAAAAAAGGGAAAAATATGGAATAAAAAGGAGAAAAATATGGAATTAAAAGGAGAAAATTCTGGGGGAAAAAATAAGAAAATCGTGGGAAAAAAATGGGGAAAAAAGGAAAAAATGGGGGAAAAAATATGGAATAAAAAGGAGAAAATTGGGGGAAAAAAGGAAAAAGTATGGAATTAAAAGGAGAAAATTCTGGGAAGAAAAGGGGAGAAAATCATGGGAAAAAAGAAAAAAATGGGGGGAAAAATGAGGGAAAAAAAGGAGAAAATTGAGGGGAAAAAAAGGAAAAAATATGGAGTAAAAAGGAGAAAAATATGGAATTAAAAGGAGAAAATCCTGGGGGAAAAAATAAGAAAATCGTGGGAAAAAAAATTTAAAATGGGGGAAAACGGGCGGAAAAAAGGAGAAAATATGGAATAAAAATGGGGGGAAAAGGAGAAAATTATGGGGAGAAAAAGGAGAAAATTGGGGAAAAAGAAAATTGTAGAATAAAAAGGAGAAAATAAGGAATTAAAAGGAGAAAATTGGGGGGAAAAAAGGAGAAAATATAGAATATAAAGGGGGAAATATGGAATAAAAAAAATCGGGGGGAAATGGGGGGAAAATCGTGGGGAAAAAAGGAGAAAATTGTGGGGAAAAAAGGAAAAAATCGGGGGAAAAAAGGAGAAAATCATGGGGGAAAAGGGAAAAAATGGGGGAAAAAAGGAAAAAATGGGGGAAAAAATGGGGAAAAATGGGGGGAAAAAAGGAGGAAATTGGGGGGAAAAAGGAGAAAATTGTGGGGAGAAAAATGAGAAAATGTGGAATAAAAAGGAGAAAATGGTGGGGAAAAAAGGAGAAAATTGGGGCAAAAAAAAGGAAAAAATTGGGGGGAAAATAGGAGAAAATTGGGGTGAAAAATGGAAAAAATGGGGGAAAATCGGGGAAAAAAGGAGAAAACTGTGGGGAAAAAAGGAAAAAATATGGAATTAAAAGGAGAAAGTGGAATTTGATGGAATTTCATGGAATTTTGACAATTTTTTTCTTTTTTCCAGCGGGAAAATGCAGCTCGTGTGGGCCAGGCTATCGCAGCCCTCGGGAGGCCATGAAAGGTATGAAAAAGGAATTAAATTAATTGAAAAATTCCCAAATTTCGGAATTTTTTGGGGGATTTTTTTGGGGGGAAAATCGGATTAAAAATATGAAATATGTGAGGAATGTTCAATGGGTGTAGGATGTAAAATAAAGGATTTTAGTGTGTGTGAAATAAAGAATTTTTAATGTGTATAAAATTAATATAATAATAAATGTAATAATAAAGGTGTAGTAAATGTAAAAAGAAATATAAGTATGAATGTAAATGTAAATATAAATGTAAATATGTATAAATGTAAATATGAATGTAAATATAAATGTAAATGTAAATATAAATATAAATACAAATATAAATATAAAGTGTAAATGAAAAAGTAAATGTAAGTATGAAGATAAAAATAAGAATAAATATAAATATAAATATAAATATAAATAAAAATATAAATATAAATATAAATATAAAGTGTAAATAAAAAATAAGCATAAATGTAAGTATGAAGAGAAAAATAAATATAAATATAAAAATATAAATATAAATATAAATATAAATATAAATATAAATATAAAGTGCAAATTTAAAAATAAATAGAAATATGAACATAAATATAAATGTAAGTATAAATATACATATAAAGTGTAAATGTAAAAATAAATATAAATGTGAACATGAATATCAATATTAATGTAAATATAAATATACATAAATATAAATACAATAAATAGAAGTAAAAATAAATTCAATGAAATAAATAAGTTTAATCAATGAATAAATATTAAAAATAGAAATACTATTAATAATGTTAAGTCATTTGAATAATATAAATGTGATAAAATTGTATAATAAATATAAATATAAATATTGATATAAATATAAATATACATATAAATATAAATATAAATATAAATATAAATATAAATATAAATATAAATATAAATATAAATATAAATATAAATATAAATATGAAAGTAAATTAAATAGATGTAGAAGTAAAAATAGAAATAAAAATATAATATAAATATAAATACGGTAGAAATGACAATAAATGTAATAAAATAAATAGACATTATAAATAAATACCATAAAAATAATATTAATAATGTAGTAAGTAATATAAATTATATTATAGAAATAAAGTAGTGTAATTAATATTAGAAAAATTAATTTTATATATATTATATATTAATATTTTATTGTAGGTCTATAATAAATTCAATAATAATACTGTATGTATAATATGATAAATCTTTAAGTAATACTTCATTAAATACATATTTATAAATTTACTTTTATTTATATAAATTTATTTTTATAATTTTATAAATAAATTTATTATATAAATACAATAAAGACTATATAATGTAAATTAAATACACGAAGAATAAAAATAATAAATCGAATATGAAATCAATGAAGAAGGTCTAAGGGTTAATTTTGGGATAAAAATGTGGAATTTTTTGGGGAAAAAAAACCAAAATTTTGTGCTGCAGGGCCTCGGGAGCAGCTGCTGTACATTCCGTGCATCTACAGGAACACAGGCAGGGAAATTCCTGATTTCCTCGCCACCGTTGACGTGGATCCGGAGTCAGCGACCTTCTGCCAGGTACGGAAAGTTCTGGAAAATCCACGAAAATAAAAAAAAAATGTGGGATCCCAAATCCCAACCTTCTGCCAGGTACGGAAAGTTCCGGAAAATACACGAAAATCCAAAAAAAATCCTGGAAAATAAAAAAAAAATCTGGGATTCCAAATCCCCAACCTTCTGCCAGGTATGGAAAGTTCCGGAAAATCCAAAAAAATCTGGGAAAAAATCCAGAAAAATCTGGGATTCCAAATCCCCAACTTTCTGCCAGGTACGGAAAGTTCCAGAAAATCCAAAAAAATCTGTGAAAATAAAAAATAAATCTGGGATTCCAAATCCCAACTTTCTGCCAGGTACGGAAAGTTCCGGAAAATCCACGAAAATAAAAAAAAAATCTGGGATTCCAAATCCCAACTTTCTGCCAGGTACGGAAAGTTCCGGAAAATCCAAAAAAATCTGGGAAAATAAAAAAAAATCTGGGATTCCAAATCCCCAACCTTCTGCCAGATACGGAAAGTTCCGGAAAATCCAAAAAAAATCCAAAAAAATCTGGGATTCCAAATCCACAACCTTCTGCCAGGTACGGAAAGTTCCGGAAAATACACGAAAATCCAAAAAAAATCCCGGAAAATAAAAAAAAATCTGGGATTCCAAATCCCAACCTTCTGCCAGGTACGGAAAGTTCTGGAAAATCCAAAAAAATCTGGGATTCCAAATCCCCAACCTTCTGCCAGGTACGGAAAGTTCCGGAAAATCCCAGAAAATAAAAAAAAAATCCCGGAAAATAAAAAAAATCTGGGATTCCAAATCCCCAACCTTCTGTTGGGTACGGAAAGTTCCGGAAAATCCAAAAAAATCTGGGAAATCCAAAAAAATCCCAGAAAATAAAAAAAATCTGGGATTCCAAATCCCCAACTTTTTGCCAGGTATGGAAAGTTCCGGAAAATCCACGAAAATCCCCAAAAAATCCCGGAAAATTAAAAAAAATCTGGGATCCCAAATCCCAACCTTCTGCCAGGTACAGAAAGTTCCGGAAAATCCACAAGAATCCAAAAAAAATCCCGGAAAATAAAAAATAAATCTGGGATTCCAAATCCCCAACTTTCTGCCAGGTACGGAAAGTTCCGGAAAATCCACGAAAATCCAAAAAAAATCCCGGAAAATAAAAAAAACCCTGGGATTCCAAATCCCAACCTTCTGCCAGGTACAGAAAGTTCAGGAAAATCAAAAAAAATCTGTGAAAATCCCAAAAAATCCTAGAAAATAAAAAAAAAAAATCTGGGATTCCAAATCCCAACTTTCTGCCAGGTACGGAAAGTTCCAGAAAATCCAAAAAAATCTGTGAAAATCAAAAAAAATCTGGGATTCCAAATCCCAACTTTCTGCCAGGTACGGAAAGTTCCGGAAAATCCAAAAAAAATCCAAAAAAATCTGGGATTCCAAATTCCCAACCTTCTGCCAGGTACGGAAAGTTCCGGAAAATCCACGAAAATCCAAAAAAAATCCCAGAAAATAAAAAAAAAATCTGGGATTCCAAATCCCCAACTTTCTGCCAGGTACAGAAATCATGGAAAATCCCCAGAAATAAAAAAAAAATCCGGGAAATCTGGGATTCCAAATTTTTTCCGTTTCCTCCCATTTTTTTTTTTTTAACCCAATTTTTTTCCATTTCCCCGCAATTTTTTGGGAAAAACCCCAAATTTTTTCCATTTCCCCCATTTTTTTTTGGGAAAAACCCCAATTTTTTTTCCATTTTCCCCCTTTTTTTTCAGGAAAAACCCCAAATTTTTTCCATTTCCCCATTTTTTTTCAGGAAAAACCCCAAATTTTTTCCATTTCCCCCATTTCTTTTCAGGAAAAACCCCAAATTTTTTCCATTTCCTCCCATTTCTATTCAGGAAAACCCCAAATTATTTCCATTTCCCCCATTTCTTTTCAGGAAAAACCCCAATTTTTTTGCCATTTTCCCCCATTTTTTTTCAGGAAAAACCCAAACTTTTTCCATTTCCTCCCCTTTCTATTCAGGAAAACCCCAAATTATTTCCATTTCCCCCATTTCTTTTCAGGAAAAACCCCAATTTTTTTGCCATTTTCCCCCATTTTTTTTCAGGAAAAACCCAAACTTTTTCCATTTCCTCCCATTTCTTTTCAGGAAAAACCCCAATTTTTTTCCATTTCTCCCCATTTTTTTTCAGGAAAACCCAAATTTTTTCCATTTCCCCCATTTTTTTTCAGGAAAACCCAAATTTTTTCCATTTCCCCCCTTTTTTTTTCAGGAAAAACCCCAATTTTTTTCCATTTCCCCCATTTCTTTTCAGAAAAATCCCCAATTTTTTCCATTTTTCCCCCATTTCTATTCAGGAAAACCCCAAATTTTTGCCATTTCCCCCATTTTTTTCAGAAAAACCCCCAATTTTTTCCATTTTTTTTCGGGAAAACCCCAATTTTTGGCCGTTTTCCCCCATTTTTTTTGGAAAATAACCCAATTTTTCCCCAATTTTCCCCAGGTGATCCACCGGCTGCCCATGCCCCACGTTGGGGACGAGCTGCACCACTGGGGCTGGAACGCCTGCAGCAGTTGCCATGGCGACCCCAGCAAGTTCCGGAACTTTCCAAGCCCACCCGACTTCCAATGCTCCCAATAATTCCCAATAACATTCCCAATAATTCCCAATAATTCCCAATAATTTTCCCAATAATTCTCCCAATAATTCCCAATAATATTCCCAATAATTCCCAATAATTCCCAATAATTCCTAGTAATATTCCCAATAATATTCCCAATAATTCCCAATAATATTCCCTATGATTCCCAATAATTCCCAATAATATTCCCAGTAATTCTCAATAATATTTCCAATAATTCCCAATAGTATTCCCAATAATATTCCCAGTAATTCTCAATAATATTCCCAATAATTCCCAATAATTCCCAATAATTCCCAATAATTTTCCCAATAATTCTCCCACTATCCCCAACAACAAACACCAATTTTTCCCCCTTTTTTTTCGGGAAAACCTCAATTTTTTCCATTTTTTTTTCGGGAAAACCTCAATTTTTTCCATTTTTTTTTCGGGAAAAACCCAATTTTTTGCCATTTTCCCCCATTTTTTTTCAGGACAACCCCCAAAATTCCCAAATTTTCCCCAATTTTTTTTACATTTTCCCCAATTTTTCCCCAGGTGATCCACCGGCTGCCCATGCCGCACGTTGGGGACGAGCTGCACCACTCGGGCTGGAACGCCTGCAGCAGTTGCCATGGCGACCCCAGCAAGTTCCGGAACTTTCTGATCCTTCCCGCGCTCGGCTCCTCGCGGATTTACGTCGTGGACGTGGGGAAGGAGCCCAGGGCTCCGCGGCTGCACAAGGTGGGAAATTCATTTTATTCGCTTTTATTCAATTTATTTTCCTTATATTCCTTTTTATTTGGTTCTTTCCACCTTTTTTCCACCTTTTTCCTGCCTTTTTTTCACTTTTTTTCCCTTTTTTCACATTTTTTTCACCTTTTTTTCCGCGTTTTTCTCACCTTTTTCCCCCTTTTTTCACTTTTTTTAACCTTTTTTTTTGTCTTTTTTCCCCCTTTTCTCACCTTCTGTTTCATCTTCTTTCCCTTTTTTTTCTCCTTTTTCTTCCCTTTTTTTTGCCTTTTTCCCTTTTTTTCACCTTTTTTTTGCCTTTTTTCCCTTTTACTTCACCTCTTTTTCCTGCTTTCTATTCCCTTTTTTCACCTTTTTCACCTTTTTTCCCCCTTTTTTTCCCTTTTTTTTTCACCTTTTTATTCCACTCTCTTCACCTTTTTTTCCCCCTTTTTTCCTCCTTTTTCCCCCTTTTTTCCTCCTTTTTCCCCCTTTTATTCCCTTTTTTTCACCATTTTTTTCCACTCTTTTCACCTTTTTTTTCCCCTTTTTTCCTCCTTTTTCCCCTTTTTTCCTCCTTTTTCCCCCTTTTTATTCCCTTTTTTCCCACCTTTTTATCCCACTCTTTTCACCTTTTTTCCCCTTTTTTCCTCCTTTTTCCCCTTTTTTCCTCCTTTTTCCCCCTTTTTATTCCCTTTTTTCCCACCTTTTCATTCCACTCTTTTCACCTTTTTTTCCCCCTTTTTTCCTCCTTTTTCCCCCTTTTTATTCCCTTTTTTTCACCTTTCTTCAACCACAATTCTTCTACCACAAACGCTATTTCTCTACTCACCCTCTCCCTATTTAGACAATTTCTCAGCTCACTCCCTCCTTTCCAACCAACAGCTCTGGGGCAGGGGCAGGCTGTGGATTTTTTTGGATTTTTTTGGATTTTTTCTTCATCCATCCATCACAATTTTTCCACTACAGACACTGATTCTTTTCTCACCCCATCCCTCCTTTCTAACCAACAGCTCCGGGGCAGGGGCAGGCTGTGGATTTTTTTGGATTTTTTTGGATTTTTTCTTCATCCATCCATCACAATTCTTCCACCACAGACACTGATTCTTTTCTCACCTCCTCCCTCCATCCAACCAACAGCTCCAGGCTGGGGCAAGGTTTGTGATTTCTCTCAGTCCATCACAATTCTTCTGCCACAAACGCTGTTTTTCTGCTCACCCCTCTCCCTATTTAGACAATTTCTCAGCTCAGCCCCTCCCTCCTTCCTTCTAAAAACAGCTCCGGGGTTGGGCAGGGTCTGGGGGTTCCTTTGGTCAGGGTCAGTCCATCAAGGGAAAAAAAATCCTCTACTTAGCCATGGGGGTCCCTCCCACGAGAGACAGTCCTCTGCGAACTTCTTTGGCATGGGTCCAATCTCACCAGCAGCATCCCACCCGAAAAATCTGCTGCTGTCCAAGATTTTCTGTCCAGGCTGCAGAATTCCAAGCCGAGGCCAGGCTGTTTCCATCCCGGGAGCCCAGGCCAGGCTGTTTCCATCCCAGGAGCTGAGGTCAGGCTGTTTCCATCCCGGGAGCAAGGCCTCTCTCTCTCCTGCGAGGTTTTTGCAACTCTCAGTCTCTGCTGGGACTCCCACTGGATCACAGCTTCCTGCAGGCATCACCTGCTCCTCTGGCGTGGGCACCTCCCCACGGCTGTGGGGGTTTCTCTGCATCCCCCTGGACCCCATGGGATGGAGCGCATTGACCCCATGGTCATCACCTCATGGACACCATGGACCCCATGGTCATCACCTCATGGACACCATGGTCATCATCACCCCCTGGACCCCATGGCCATCACCTCATGGACCCCATGGCCATCACCTCATGGACCCCATGGTCATCACCCCCTGGACCTCATGGCCATCACCTCATGGACACCATGGCCATCACCTCATGGACACCATGGTCATCACCCCCTGGACCCCATGGTCATCACCCCCTGGACACCATGACCATCACCTCATGGACCCCATGGTCATCATCACCTCATGGACACCGTGGTCATCATCACCCCCTGGACCCCATGGCCATCACCTCATGGACCCCATGGTCATCACCTCATGGACCTCATGGCCATCACCTCATGGACACCATGGTCATCACCCCCTGGACCCCACGGTCATCACCCCCTGGACCCCATGGTCATCACCCCCTGGACACCATGACCATCACCTCATGGACCCCATGGACATCACCTATGGACCCCATGGTCATCGTCACCTCATGGACACCGTGGTCATCATCACCCCCTGGACCCCATGGCCATCACCCGATGGACCCCATGGTCATCACCTCATGGACACCATGGTCATCACCTCATGGACCCCATGGTCATCATCACCTCATGGACCCCATGGTCATCACCTCATGGACACCATGGTCATCACCTCATTTACCCCATGGTCATCACCTCATGGACACCATGGGCTGTACCTCATGGACCCCATGGTCATCATCACCTCATGGACCCCATGGTCATCACCTCAAGGACCCCATGGCCATCACCTATGGACCCCATGGGCTCCAGGGTGACCACCTGCTCCCCATGGTCATCATCACCTCATGGACCCCATGGTCATCACCCCATGGCCATCACCCCTTGGACCCCATGGCCATCATCACCTCATGGACCCCATGGTCATCACCCTCTGGGCCCCATGGTCATCACCCCCTGGACCCCATGGTCATCATCACCTCATGGACACCATGGCCATCACCTCATGGACCCCATGGTCATCATCACCTCATGGACCCCATGGCCATCACCTATGGACACCATGGTCATCACCCCCTGACCATGATTTTTAAGAGTGGAAATTAAAAAAAAAATTCAATTTTTGAGAAGTGGAAATTCTTAAAAACATCCAATTTTAAAGCGGAAACTCCTTTAAAAATTCAATTTTTGGAGGTGGAAATTCCCTAAAAATCCAATTTTTGAGAGTAGACGCTCAAAAAAATTCAATTTTTTTAGAGTGGAAACTCCTTAAAAACCCAATTTTTTAGACCGGAAATTCCTTGAAAAACCCAATTTTTTAGAATGGAAACTCCTAAAAACATCAAATTTTTAGAGTGGAAATTAAAAAAAAATTTCAATTTTTTAGACCAGAAATTTTTTTTAAAATCCAGTTTTTTTGAACACAAAATCCTAAAAAACCCCAATTTTTTTCGAACACAAACACCTAAAAAACCCCAATTTTTTCAGCATAAAAACTCCTAAAAAATCTGATTTTTTCCCCATTTTTAGGTGGTGGAAGCTGAGGAATTATCCCGAAAAGGCAAAGTGTCAAAATCCCATTTTATAGAGGGGAAACTCCTAAAAAAATCCCAATTTTTAGAACGGAAACTCCTGAAAACCCTAATTTTTAGAGTGAAAATTCCTAAAAAAATCCAATTTTTTTAGAGAAGAAATTCCAAAAAAAATCCGATTTTTTAGGCTGGAAATTTTTTAAAAAATCGAATTTTTAGAGCGCAAACCCCTAAAAAAATTCAATTTTTAGGTCTAAAAAAATCCAATTTTTCAAAACACAAACTCCTAAAAACCCCAATTTTTTCAGCATAAAAACTCCTAAAAAAACTGATTTTTCCCCCATTTTTAGGTGGTGGAAGCTGAGGAATTATCCCGAAAAGGCAAAGTGTCTTTCCCGCACACCTCGCACTGCCTGGGCTCAAAATCCCATTTTATAGAGCAGAAACTCCTAAAAAATCCCAATTTTTTTAGAGGGGAAACTCCTAAAATAATCCAATTTTTATAACGGAAACTCCTTAAAAACCTAATTTTTTAGAGTAGAAATTCCTGAAAAAATCCAATTTTTTTGAGCGGAAACTCCTAAAAAACCCCAATTTTTTAGAAGTGGAAATGCCTAAAAAATTCAATTTTTGTGAGTGGAAACTCATTTAAAAAAATCCAATTCTTCAGAATGGAAACTCCTAAAAATATTCAATTTTTGGTAGTGGAAATTCCTAAAAAAATTCAGTTTCTGAGAGTGGACGCTCATAAAAAATCCAAATTTTTAGAACTGAGACTCCTAAAAAAATCAAATTTTTTATAATGGAAACTCCTAAAAAAAATCTAATTTTTAGAACGGAAACTCCTAAAAAAATCCGATTTTTAGACCTAAAAAAATCGAATTTTTCAAAACACAAACTCCTAAAAAACCCCAATTTTTTTCGAACACAAACCCCTAAAATACCCCAATTTTCAGACCTAAAAAATCTGATTTTTTCCCCATTTTTAGGTGGTGGAAGCCGAGGAATTATCCCGAAAAGGAAATGTGTCTTTCCCGCACACCTCGCACTGCCTGGGCTCAAAATCCCATTTTATAGAGGGGAAACTCCTAAAAAATCCCAATTTTTAGAACGGAAACTCCTAAAACCCCTAATTTTTAGAGTGAAAATTCCTTAAAAAATCCAATTTTTTTAGAGAAGAAATTCCAAAAACAATCCGATTTTTTAGGCCGGAAATTTTTTTTAAAATCGAATTTTTAGAGTGCAAACCCCTAAAAAAATCCAATTTTTAGGTCTAAAAAAATCCAATTTTTCAAAACACAGACTCCTAAAAAACCCCAATTTTTTAGAGAAGAAACTCCTGTAAAAATCTAATTTTTCGAGCGGAAACTCCTAAAAACTCTTTTTTTTTAGAGCAGAAACTCCTAAAAAAATCTGATTTTTAGACCAAAAAAAATCGAATTTTTCAAAACACAAACTCCTAAAAAACCCCAATTTTTTTCGAATACAAACCCCTAAAATACCCCAATTTTCAGACCTAAAAAATCTGATTTTTTCCCCATTTTTAGGTGGTGGAAGCCGAGGAATTATCCCGAAAAGGAAAAGTGTCAAAATCCCATTTTATAGAGGGGAAACTCCTAAAAAATCCCAATTTTTAGAACGGAAACTCCTGAAACCCCTAATTTTTAGAGTGAAAATTCCTAAAAAAATCCAATTTTGTTTAGAGAAGAAATTCCAAAAAAAATCCGATTTTTTAGGCTGGAAATTTTTTAAAAAATCGAATTTTTAGAGTGCAAACCCCTAAAAAAATCCGATTTTTAGGTCTAAAAAAATCCAATTTTTCAAAACACAAACTCCTAAAAAACCCCAATTTTTTAGAGAAGAAACTCCTGTAAAAATCTGATTTTTCAAGCAGAAACTCTTAAAAACTCTTTTTTTTTAGAGCAGAAACTCCTAAAAAAATCTGATTTTTAGACCTAAAAAAATCGATTTTTTCAAAACACAAACTCCTAAAAAACCCCAATTTTTTTCGAACACAAACACCTAAAATACCCCAATTTTCAGACCTAAAAAATCTGATTTTTTCCCCATTTTTAGGTGGTGGAAGCCGAGGAATTATCCCGAAAAGGCAAAGTGTCTTTCCCGCACACCTCGCACTGCCTGGGCTCAAAATCCCATTTTATAGAGCAGAAACTCCTAAAAAATCCCAATTTTTTTAGAGGGGAAACTCCTAAAATAATCCAATTTTTATAACGGAAACTCCTTAAAAACCTAATTTTTTAGAGTAGAAATTCCTGAAAAAATCCAATTTTTTTGAGTGGAAACTCCTAAAAAACCCCAATTTTTTAGAAGTGGAAATGCCTAAAAAATTCAATTTTTGTGAGTGGAAACTCATTTAAAAAAATCCAATTCTTCAGAATGGAAACTCCTAAAAATATTCAATTTTTGGTAGTGGAAATTCCTAAAAAAATTCAGTTTCTGAGAGTGGACGCTCATAAAAAATCCAAATTTTTAGAACTGAGACTCCTAAAAAAATCAAATTTTTTATAATGGAAACTCCTAAAAAAAATCTAATTTTTAGAACGGAAACTCCTAAAAAAATCTGATTTTTAGACCAAAAAAAATCGAATTTTTCAAAACACAAACTCCTAAAAAACCCCAATTTTTTTCGAATACAAACCCCTAAAATACCCCAATTTTCAGACCTAAAAAATCTGATTTTTTCCCCATTTTTAGGTGGTGGAAGCCGAGGAATTATCCCGAAAAGGAAATGTGTCTTTCCCGCACACCTCGCACTGCCTGGGCTCAAAATCCCATTTTATAGAGGGGAAACTCCTAAAAAATCCCAATTTTTAGAACGGAAACTCCTAAAACCCCTAATTTTTAGAGTGAAAATTCCTTAAAAAATCCAATTTTTTTAGAGAAGAAATTCCCAAAAAAAATCCGATTTTTTAGGCCGGAAATTTTTTAAAAAATCGAATTTTTAGAGTGCAAACCCCTAAAAAAATCCGATTTTTAGGTCTAAAAAAATCCAATTTTTCAAAACACAAACTCCTAAAAAACCCCAATTTTTTAGAGAAGAAACTCCTGTAAAAATCTAATTTTTCGAGCGGAAACTCCTAAAAACTCTTTTTTTTTAGAGCAGAAACTCCTAAAAAAATCTGATTTTTAGACCAAAAAAAATCGAATTTTTCAAAACACAAACTCCTAAAAAACCCCAATTTTTTTCGAACACAAACCCCTAAAATACCCCAATTTTCAGACCTAAAAAATCTGATTTTTTCCCCATTTTTAGGTGGTGGAAGCCGAGGAATTATCCCGAAAAGGAAAAGTGTCAAAATCCCATTTTATAGAGGGGAAACTCCTAAAAAATCCCAATTTTTAGAACGGAAACTCCTGAAACCCCTAATTTTTAGAGTGAAAATTCCTAAAAAAATCCAATTTTGTTTAGAGAAGAAATTCCAAAAAAAATCCGATTTTTTAGGCTGGAAATTTTTTAAAAAATCGAATTTTTAGAGTGCAAACCCCTAAAAAAATCCGATTTTTAGGTCTAAAAAAATCCAATTTTTCAAAACACAAACTCCTAAAAAACCCCAATTTTTTAGAGAAGAAACTCCTGTAAAAATCTGATTTTTCAAGCAGAAACTCTTAAAAACTCTTTTTTTTTAGAGCAGAAACTCCTAAAAAAATCTGATTTTTAGACCTAAAAAAATCGATTTTTTCAAAACACAAACTCCTAAAAAACCCCAATTTTTTTCGAACACAAACACCTAAAATACCCCAATTTTCAGACCTAAAAAATCTGATTTTTTCCCCATTTTTAGGTGGTGGAAGCCGAGGAATTATCCCGAAAAGGCAAAGTGTCTTTCCCGCACACCTCGCACTGCCTGGGCTCAAAATCCCATTTTATAGAGCAGAAACTCCTAAAAAAATCCCAATTTTTTTAGAGGGGAAAC
This sequence comes from Acanthornis magna, assembly GCA_036785705.1. Classification (NCBI taxonomy): domain Eukaryota; kingdom Metazoa; phylum Chordata; class Aves; order Passeriformes; family Acanthizidae; genus Acanthornis; species Acanthornis magna. Next base: position 213,708 of record JAWUZG010001040.1, read on the forward strand.
TCCTAAAATAATCCAATTTTTATAACGGAAACTCCTTAAAAACCTAATTTTTTAGAGTAGAAATTCCTGAAAAAATCCAATTTTTTTGAGTGGAAACTCCTAAAAAACCCCAATTTTTTAGAAGTGGAAATGCCTAAAAAATTCAATTTTTGTGAGTGGAAACTCATTTAAAAAAATCCAATTCTTCAGAATGGAAACTCCTAAAAATATTCAATTTTTGGTAGTGGAAATTCCTAAAAAAATTCAGTTTCTGAGAGTGGACGCTCATAAAAAATCCAAATTTTTAGAACTGAGACTCCTAAAAAAATCAAATTTTTTATAATGGAAACTCCTAAAAAAAATCTAATTTTTAGAACGGAAACTCCTAAAAAAATCTGATTTTTAGACCAAAAAAAATCGAATTTTTCAAAACACAAACTCCTAAAAAACCCCAATTTTTTTCGAATACAAACCCCTAAAATACCCCAATTTTCAGACCTAAAAAATCTGATTTTTTCCCCATTTTTAGGTGGTGGAAGCCGAGGAATTATCCCGAAAAGGCAATGTGTCTTTCCCGCACACCTCGCACTGCCTGGGCTCGGGGGAAATCCTCATCAGCTGCTTGGGAGATCCCGAGGGCAACGGAAAAGGTCAGAATTCCCAAAAAAATCCAAAAAAATTCCAGGAAATTATTGTCAATAACGAAAAATTATGACGAGTGAATTAAGGAATTGTTATTATTAATTGAAAAAAAAAAAAAAAATCGCTGAACATTTTTAAAAATCGAAAATAATAAAAATAATTGAGGGTTTTAAAAATTGAAAATCGGAGAAATAATTGAAAGTAATAAAAAATGGAAAATAAGAAAAATAATTTAAAATAATAAAAATAATTGAATGTAATAAAAATAATCAAAATAAAAAATAACCACGCGAATAAAAATAACAAAAATCAGAATAAATTCACTTTTTTTTCAGCTCTCCAAACATCTCCAAACCAAATTTTTTTCTTTTTTTTTTAAATTATTTTTTATTTTTTTCCAGGGAGTTTCATCCTCCTGGACGGAGAAACTTTCGAGGTGAAAGGAAATTGGGAAAAAGGGAAAAGCGCAGCCCTGGGCTATGATTTTTGGTACCAACCGCGGCACCGAGCGCTGCTCAGCACCGAGTGGGGCTCCCCCAAAATCCTGGCCAGAGGATTTGATCCCCGGGATGTGGAAAAAGGTCAGTGCGAAATTCAAAAAAATGTAGAAAATTTGAAAATTCCATTATTTGCAGCAAAAATTCAAAAAAAACGTGATTTTTCACAGCGGAAATATGTAAAAAAATCGATTTTTTATGGTAGAAATCTGTTAAAAATTCGATTTTTGAGAGCAGAAATTCCCAAAAAATTCCATTTTTAGAAGTGGAAATTCTCCCAAAAAAAATCCATTTTTGAGAGCGGAAATTTCTGAAAATTTCAGTTTTTGAGAGCAGAAGTTCCTGAAAATTTTGGTTTTTGAGAGCGGAAATTCCAAAAAAATTCAATTTTTCAGAGCGGAAATTCTTGAAAAATTCTGATTTTGAGAGCAGAAATTCCTAAAAAATGCCATTTTTGAGAGCGGAAATTCCTAAGGAATTCAATTTTTCAGAGCGGAAATACCTAAAAAATTCCATTTCCGAGATTGGAAATTCCTGGAAAATTCCATTTTAAGAGCAGAAATTCCTAAAAAATCCGATTTTTCTAGTGGAAATTCCTAGAAAATTCCATTTCTGAGAGCAGAAATTCCTAAAAAATTCCATTTTTGGGAGCGGAACCATTTTGGCGAGTGGGGACTCCTGGAAAATTCGGAATTTTGGGGCAAAAAGGAGGAAAAAGCTCAGCCCTGGGCTCTGATTTTTGGCACCGAGCGCTGCTCAGCACCGAGTGGGGCTCCCCCAAAATCCTGGCCAGAGGATTTGATCCCCAGGATGTGGAAAAAGGTCAGTGCAAAATTCAAAAAATTCAATTTTTTTGGCAGGAAATCTGAAAACTCCATTATTTGCAGCAAAAATTCCAAAAAAATGCGATTTTTCAGAGCGGAAATACCGAAAAAATTCCATTTTCCAGAGTGGAAATACCTAAAAAAATTGAATTTTTGAGACCGGAAATTCCAAAAAAATTTGATTTTTTGCAGTAGAAATTGGTTAGAAAGTTGATTTTTGAGAGCAAAAATACCTAAAAAAATTGAATTTTTGAGAGCAGAAATTCCTGAAAATTTCGATTTTTGGGAGTGGAAATTTAAAAAAAAATCCATTTTTGAGTACAGAAATGCCTAAAAAATTCCATTTCTGAGATTGAAAATTCCTGGAAAATTCCATTTTAAGAGCAGAAATTCCTAAAAAAATCCCATTTTTCTAGGGGAAATTCCTAAAAAATTCCATTTCTGAGAGCAGAAATTCCTAAAAAATTCCATTTTTGGGAGCGGAGCCATTTTGGCGAGTGGGGACTCCTGAAAAATTCGGAATTTTGGGGCAAAAAGGAGGAAAAAGCTCAGGCCTGGGCTCTGATTTTTGGCACCGAGCGCTGCTCAGCACCGAGTGGGGCTCCCCCAAAATCCTGGCCAGAGGATTTGATCCCCGGGATGTGGAAAAAGGTCAGTGCAGAATTTAAAAAAAATATTAAAATTCCATTATTTGCAGCAAAAATTCCTGAAAAATTCCATTTTTCAGAGTGGAAATACCTAAAAAATTGAACTTTTGAGAGCAGAAATTCCAAAAAAATTCGATTTTTTGCAGTAGAAATTGGTTAGAAATTGTATTTTTGAGAGCAAAATTACCTAAAAAAATTGAATTTTTGAGAGCGGAAATTCCTGAAAATTTCGATTTTTGAGAGTGGAAATACCTAAGAAATGCCATTTTTCAGTGTGGAAATACCTAAAAAATTCAATTTTTTACAGGAAGAATTCCTAAAAAATTCAATTTCTCAGAGTGGAAATTCCTGGAAAATTTGAATTTTTGAAAGCAGAAATTCCTAAAAAATTCAATTTTTCAGAGCGAAAATTCCTGAAAATTTGAATTTTTGAAAGCGGAAATTCCTAAAAAATTCAATTTTTCAGAGCGGAAATTCCTGGAAAATTTGAATTTTTGAAAGCGGAAATTCCTAAAAAATTCAATTTTTCAGGGCAGAAATTCCCAAAAAGTTCCATTTTTTAGTGCAGAAATTCCTAAAAAATTCCATTTTTGGGAGCGGAGCCATTTTGGCGAGTGGGGACTCCTGGAAAATTTGGAATTTTGGGGCAAAAAGGAGGAAAAAGCTCAGGCCTGGGCTCTGATTTTTGGCACCGAGCGCTGCTCAGCACCGAGTGGGGCTCCCCCAAAATCCTGGCCAGAGGATTTGATCCCCGGGATGTGGAAAAAAGGTCAGTGCAAAATTCAAAAAAATGTAGAAAATTTGAAAATTCCATTATTTGTAGCAAAAATTCCAAAAAAAGTGATTTTTCACAGCGGAAATATGTAAAAAATTCGATTTTTTATGGTAGAAATCTGTTAAAAATTCGATTTTTGAGAGCAGAAATTCCCAAAAAATTCCATTTTTAGAAGTGGAAATTCTCCCAAAAAAAATCCATTTTTGAGAGCGGAAATTCCTGAAAAATTCGATTTTTGAGAGCGGAAATTCCTGAAAATTTCGATTTTTGAGAGTGGAAATTCCAAAAAAATTCAATTTTTCAGACTGGAAATTCTTGAAAAATTCCAATTTTGAGAGCAGGAATTAAAAAAAAATTCCATTTTTAGAAGTGGAAATTCTCCCAAAAAAATCCATTTTTGAGAGTGGAAATTTCTGAAAATTTCAATTTTTGAAAGCGGAAATTCCTAAAAAATTCAATTTTTCAGAGCGGAAATTCCTGAAAATTTGAATATTTGAAAGCGGAAATTCCTGAAAAATTCAATTTTTCAGAGTGGAAATTCCTGGAAAATTTGAATTTTTAAAAACGGAAATTCCTAAAAAATTCAATTTTTCAGAGCGGAAATTCCTGGAAAATTTGAATTTTTGAAAGCGGAAATTCCCAAAAAGTTCCATTTTTTAGTGCAGAAATTCCTAAAAAATTCCATTTCTGAGAGCAGAAATTCCTAAAAAATTCCTAAATTTTTTTTAAAGAAGAAATTCCTAAAAAAAAAAAAAAAAAAAGGTCAGTAAAGAATTAAAAATTTTTTAAAAATCTGAAAATTCCATTATTTGCAGCAAAATTTTTTTTTTAAAGTGATTTTTTTTTTTGTATAAAATTGGAATTTTTAATGGGAAACATTTGATGGAACATTTTCCCATTAAAAATTCCAATTTTTGGGAACATTTTCCCATTTTTGGGGAATATTTTCCCGTTTTTGGGTAACTTTTTCCAATTTTTTGGGGAACATTTTCCAGTTTTGGGAACATTTTCCAATTAGAAATTCCCATTTTTTGTGAACATTTCCCCATTACAAATTCCTATTTTTGGGGAACATTTTCCTGTTAGAAATTCCCATTTTTGGGGAAATGTTCCCCAATGTTTTGGGGAACATTTCCCAATTTTTTGGGGAACATTTTCCCATTAAAAATTCCCATTTTTGGGAATATTTTCCCATTAGAAATTCCCATTTTTGGTGAACATTTTCCTATTTTTGTGTAACATTTTCCCATTAAAAATTCCCATTTTTGGAAACATTTTCCCGTTAGAAATTCCAATTTTTGGGGAACATTTCCCCAATTTTTTCTGAATATTTTCCCATTAGAAATTCCCATTTTTTGGGCAACTTTTTCCCATTAGAAATTCCCATTTTTTGGGAACACTTTCCCATTTTTGGGAACATTTTTTCTATTTTGGGGAACATTTTCCCATTTTTGGGAACATTTTCCAGTTAGAAATTCCCATTTTTGGGGAACATTTTCGCATTAGAAATTCCCATTTTTGGTGAACATTTTCCTATTTTTGGGTAACATTTTCCCATTAAAAATTCCCATTTTTGGAAACATTTTCCCGTTAGAAATTCCAATTTTTGGGGAACATTTCCCCAATTTTTTCTGAATATTTTCCCATTAGAAATTCCCATTTTTTGGGCAACTTTTTCCCATTAGAAATTCCCATTTTTTGGGAACACTTTCCCATTTTTGGGAACATTTTTTCTATTTTGGGGAACATTTTCCCATTTTTGGGAACATTTTCCAGTTAGAAATTCCCATTTTTGGGGAACATTTTCGCATTAGAAATTCCCATTTTTGGTGAACATTTTCCTATTTTTGGGTAACATTTTCCCATTAAAAATTCCCATTTTTGGGAATCTTTTCCCATTAGAAATTCCCATTTTTGGGGAACATTTTCCTATTTTTGGGTAACATTTTCCCATTAAAAATTCCCATTTTTGGAAACATTTTCCCGTTAGAAATTCCAATTTTTGGGGAACATTTCCCCAATTTTTTCTGAATATTTTCCCATTAGAAATTCCCATTTTTTGGGCAACTTTTTCCCATTAGAAATTCCCATTTTTTTGGGAACACTTTCCCATTAGAAATTCCCATTTTTGGGAACATTTTTTGTATTTTGGGGAACATTTTCCCATTTTTGGGAACATTTTCCCATTAGAAATTCCCATTTTTTGTGAACATTTCCCCGTTACAAATTCCCATTTTTGGAGCACATTTTCCCATTAGAAATTCCCATTTTTGAGTAACATTTTCCCATTTTTGGGAACATTTTTTGTATTTTAGGGAACATTTTCCCATTAGAAATTCCAATTTTTTGTGAACATTTTCCCATTAGAAATTCCCATTTTTGAGACCATTTTCCCTTTGGAAATTTGATTTTTGGGGAGCATTTTCCCATTCAAAATTCCCATTTTTGGGGAAAATTTTCCCATTTTTGCGTAACAATTTCCTGGTAGAAATTCCCAATTTTTGGGCAATTTTTTCCCAAATTTTGGGCTAATTTCCCCATTTTTCAGGGCACTACGGGCACCGCATCAACGTGTGGGATTGGAGCAGCCATTCCCTGATCCAGGAGATCGATTTGGGCCCAGGGTCCATCCCTCTGCAAATTCCAGTTTGGGGAACTTTTCCCATTAGAAATTCCCATTTTTGGGAACATTTTCCCCTTAGAAATTCCAATTTTTTGGGGACAATTTTCCCATTTTTGGGAACATTTTCCAGTTAAAAATTCCCATTTTTGGGGAACATTTTCCCATTACAAATTCCCATTTTTGGAGCACATTTTCCCATTAGAAACTCCAATTTTTTGAGGAACATTTCCCAATTTTTTGGGATCATTTTCCCATTAAAAATTCCCATTTTTTTGATTTTTTTTCCCCATTTTTCAGGGCACTACGGGCACCGCATCAACGTGTGGGATTGGAGCAGCCATTCCCTGATCCAGGAGATCGATTTGGGCCCAGGGTCCATCCCTCCAGAAATTCCAGTTTGGGAACTTTTCCCATTAGAAATTCCCATTTTTGGGAACATTTTCCCCTTAGAAATTCCAATTTTTTATGAACATTTTCCATTAGAAATTCCCATTTTTGAGACCATTTTCCCTTTGGAAATTTGATTTTTGGGGAGCATTTTCCCATTCAAAATTCCCATTTTTGGGGAAAATTTTCCCATTTTTGCGTAACAATTTCCTGGTAGAAATTCCCAATTTTTGGGCAATTTTTTCCCAAATTTTGGGCTAATTTCCCCATTTTTCAGGGCACTACGGGCACCGCATCAACGTGTGGGATTGGAGCAGCCATTCCCTGATCCAGGAGATCGATTTGGGCCCAGGGTCCATCCCTCTGCAAATTCCAGTTTGGGAACTTTTCCCATTAGAAATTCCCATTTTTGGGAACATTTTCCCCTTAGAAATTCCAATTTTTTGGGGACAATTTTCCCATTTTTGGGAACATTTTCCAGTTAAAAATTCCCATTTTTGGGGAACATTTTCCCATTACAAATTCCCATTTTTGGAGCACATTTTCCCATTAGAAACTCCAATTTTTTGAGGAACATTTCCCAATTTTTTGGGATCATTTTCCCATTAAAAATTCCCATTTTTTTGATTTTTTTTCCCCATTTTTCAGGGCACTACGGGCACCGCATCAACGTGTGGGATTGGAGCAGCCATTCCCTGATCCAGGAGATCGATTTGGGCCCAGGGTCCATCCCTCCAGAAATTCCAGTTTGGGAACTTTTCCCATTAGAAATTCCCATTTTTGGGAACATTTTCCCCTTAGAAATTCCAATTTTTTATGAACATTTTCCATTAGAAATTCCCATTTTTGAGACCATTTTCCCTTTGGAAATTTGATTTTTGGGGAGCATTTTCCCATTCAAAATTCCCATTTTTGGGGAAAATTTTCCCATTTTTGCGTAACAATTTCCTGGTAGAAATTCCCAATTTTTGGGCAATTTTTTCCCAAATTTTGGGCTAATTTCCCCATTTTTCAGGGCACTACGGGCACCGCATCAACGTGTGGGATTGGAGCAGCCATTCCCTGATCCAGGAGATCGATTTGGGCCCAGGATCCATTCCTCTGGAAATTCGATTTCTGCACGACCCCGACGCCCCCGAGGGCTTCGTGGGCTGCGCCCTGAGCGGAGAAATCCAACGCTTCTTCAAAAATGAGGTGAAATCCGCGGATTTTGGGAAAAAATTGGGGATTTTTTGGATTTTTTTGGGGGTTTTTGGGGGTTTTTTGTGTGTTTTTTGGGGATTTTTTGGGGTTTTTTTGGGGATTTTTTGGGGGTTTTTTGGGGTTTTTTTTGGGGATTTTTTGGGGTTTTTTTGGTGTTTTTTGGGGATTTTTTGGGGATTTTTTGGGGGGTTTTTTGGGGTTTTTTGGGTATTTTTTGGGGTTTTTTGGGGATTTTTTTGGATTTTTTGGGGGTTTTTTGGGGTTTTTTGGGGGTTTTTGGGGGGTTTTTTGGGTGTTTTTTGGGGATTTTTTTGGGATTTTTTGGGGGATTTTTTTGGATTTTTTGGGGGTTTTTTGGGGGTTTTTTGGGTGTTTTTTGGTGGTTTTTTGGGGGATTTTTTGGGGTTTTTTTGGGGGTTTTTTTGGGATTTTTTGGGATTTTTTGGGGGTTTTTTGGGGGTTTTGGGGGTTTTTTTTGGTGGTTTTTGGTGGTTTTTTGGGATTTTTTGGGGTTTTTTGGGGGGTTTTTGGGTGTTTTTTGGGTGTTTTTTGGGGATTTTTTGGGGTTTTTTGGGGGGTTTTTCAGGAGGTTTTGGTGGTGAATTTTGGGATGGTTCGGGATGGGAAAAAATCGTGAATTCTGGAATGGAAAAATCGTAAAGCGCCTTAAAAATTCTTAAAAATCATAGAAGTCCTGGAATGGTTTGGGATGGAAAAAATCTTAAATTCTGGAATGGTTTGGGACAGAAAAAACCCTAAAAATCCTTCCAAAAAATCCTTCACAATCCTTAAAAATCCTTAAAAATCCTTAAAAGTCACAAAAATCCGGAATGGTTTGGGATGGAAAAAAAATCCTAAAGTTCCTTAAAATCCTGGAATGTTTGGGATGGGAAAACCCTAAAAATCCTAAATTCTGGAATGGTTTGGGATGGAGAAAAACCTAAAGATCATAAAAAATCTGAGGACAGGGACATTTCCGTGGCTCCTGGAGAATTCCAGGGATGGGAAATCCATGGAATAATCTGGGCCAGGATCCCAAATAAATTTGGATAGGGAATCCTGGAATGCTTTGGGATGGAAAAAAACCCCAAAATCCTTTAAAAAATTCCTTAAAAATCCATATTTTGGGACCTTCCCGCTGTCCCAGGCCGCTCCCGGACAATCCCAGGGATGGGAAATCCACAGAATTCTGGGACAGGCTTTAGGATTTATTCCTAAAATCCCAAATAAACCAACCCAGGAAATCCTGGAATGCTTTTGGGATGGAAAAACCCCAAATCCTTAAGAATTTTGGGGAATTTCGGGAGGATAATTCCGTTTTTCCCCAGGACGGAACATGGGCGGCACAGGCGGTGATCGCGGTTCCCCCAAAGAAGGTCCAGGGGTGGCTCCTCCCGGAAATGCCAGGTCGGTGTTGGAATTCCGGGAAAAAATTGGGAATTTTTGCTGCAATCCCGAGAATTTGTGGGAATTTGGAATTTTGGGAATTTGGAATTTCTGGTATTTTTTCCAGCTCTGATCATGGACATCCTGATCTCCCTGGACGATCGATTCCTGTATTTGGAATTTCCACGAATTTTGAATTCTGGGAAATTTTGAATTTCTGGGATTTTGGGATTGGGAATTTTGGAATTTTTGGGAATTTGGAAATTTGGGAATTTCTGAATTTCTGGAATTTTTTCCAGCTCTGATCACAGACATCCTGATCTCCATGGACAACCAATTCCTGTATTTGGAATTTCTGCAAATTTTGAATTCCAGGAAATTTTGAATTTCTGGGATTTTGGAATTTGGGATTTTGGTATTTTGGGGAATTTTAATTTTCGGGAATTTTGAATTTCTGGAATTTTTTCCAGCTCTGATCACGGACATCCTGATCTCCCTGGACGACCGATTCCTGTACTTGGAATTTCCGCGTTTTTTGAATTTCTGCTAATTTGGAATTTCGAGAATTTTGAATTTCTACAAATTTGGAATTGGGATTTTGGAATTTTGGGGATTTGGGATTTTGGAATTTTGGGAATTTCTGAATTTCTGGAATTCTTTCCAGCTCTGATCACGGACATCCTGATCTCCATGGACGAGCGATTCCTGTATTTGAAATTTTGGGATTTGGGAATTTTGAATTTCCACAAAGTTTGAATTTCCGGAATTTTGAATTTCGAAAATTTCGAATTCTGGGAATTTTGAATTTTGGGTAATTTTGAATCCTGGGAATTTTGAATTTCAGGGAATTTTGAATCTCTGGGATTTCTGACTTTCAGAAATTTTGGATTTCGGGGAATTTTGAATTTCTGCGAATTTTGAATTTCTGCAAATTTTGGGTAATTTCTGGGAATTTCTGAATTTTTGGGATTTTTTTCCAGCTCTGATCACCGACATCCTGATCTCCCTGGACAACCAATTCCTGTATTTGGAATTTCCGCAAATTTTGAATTTCCGCGAATTTGGAATTTGGGGTTTTGGAATTTTGGGGAATTCTGAATTTTGGAATTTCTGAATTTTTGGGATTTTTTTTCCAGCTCTGATCACGGACATCCTGATCTCCCTGGACGATCGATTCCTTTATTTCTCCAATTGGCTGCACGGGGACGTGCGCCAGTACGACATCTCCGACACCGCGAACCCCAAACTCGTGGGGCAGGTGAGCCAAAAATCCCAAAAAATGTTCCCAAAAAAACCCCAAACTTGTGGGGCAGGTGGGCAAAAAATAAAAAAAAAGGTTCCCAAAAAAACCCCGAAGTCGTGGGGAAAAATTCCCAAAAAAACCCCAAACTGATGGGGCAGGTGAGGGGAAATCCCAAAAAACATTCCCAAACTCATGGGAAAAATTCCCAAAAAAACGTTCCCAAAAAAACCCAAACTCCTGGGAAAAAATTCCAATAAAAATGTTCCCACAAAACCCCAAACTCATAGGGCAGGTGAGCCAAAAATCCCAAAAAACATTCCCAAAAAAACCCCAAACTCGTGGGAAAAAACGTTACCAAAAAACCCCAAGGTCATGGGGAAAAAATAAAAAAAAAAGTTACCAAAAAACCCCGAACTCGTGGGGCAGATGAGGGGAAAAATCCCAAAAAATGTTCCCAAAAAAACCCCAAACTCGTGGGAAAGAATTCCCAAAAAAACCCCAAACTCGTGGGAAAAAACGTTACCAAAAAACCCCAAACTCGTGGGGCAGGTGAGCAAAAAATAAAAAAAAAAAGGTTTCCAAAAAAATCCCAAAGTCGTGGGGAAAAAATTCCAAAAAAAACGTTCCCAAAAAACCCCAAAGTCATGGGAAAAAATTCCCAAAAAAACCTCAAACTCGTGGGGCAGGTGAGCCAAAAATCCCAAAAAACGTTCCCAAAATAACCCCAAACTCATGGGGAAAAAATTCCAAAAAAAACGTTCCCAAAAAACCCCAAAGTCATGGGGAAAAATTCCCAAAAAAACCCAAACTCGTGGGGCAGGTGAGGGGAAAATCCCAAAAAAGGTTCCCAAAAAACCCCAAAGTCATGGGGAAAAATTCCCGAAAAAAACCCCAAAGTCGTGGGGAAAAATTCCCAAAAAAAACCCAAACTCGTGGGGCAGGTGAGGGAAAATCCCAAAAAACATTCCCAAAAAAACCCCAAACTCGTGGGGCAGGTGGGGGGAAAAATCCCAAAAAATATTCCCAAAAAAAACCCCAAACTCGTGGGAAAAAATTCCACAAAAAAACCCAAACTCATGGGGCAGGTGAGCCAAAAATCCCAAAAAATGTTCCCAAAAAAACCCCCAAACTCGTGGGGCAGGTGAGCAAAAAATAAAAAAAAAAAAAGGTTTCCAAAAAAACCCCAAAGTCGTGGGGAAAAAATTAAAAAAAAAATGTTCCCAAAAAACCCCGAAGTCGTGGGAAAAAATTCCTGAAAAAAACCCAAACTCGTGGGGCAGGTGAGGGGAAATCCCAAAAATATATTCCCAAAAAAACCCCAAACTTGTGGGAAAGAATTGCCAAAAAAACCCCAAAGTCGTGGGGAAAAGATTCACAAAAAAACATTACCAAAAAACCCCAAACTCATGGGAAAAAATTCCCAAAAAAACCCCAAACTCGTGGGGCAGGTGAGGGGAAATCCCAAAAAATATTCCCAAAAAACATTCCCAAAAAACCCCGAACTCGTGGGAAAAAATTCCAAAAAAAAGTTCCCAAAAAACCCCAAAGTCATGGGGAAAAATTCCCAAAAAAAAGCCCAAACTCATGGGGCAGGTGAGGGGAAAATCCAAAAAAACATTCCCAAAAAACATTCCCAAAAAACCCTGAACTCGTGGGGCAGGTGAGGAAAAAATCCAAAAAAACGTTCCCAAAAAAACCCCAAACTCATGGGGAAAAATTCCCAAAAAAACCCAAACTCGTGGGGGAGGTGAGGAAAGAATTCCCAAAAAAAAGTTCCCCAAAAAACCCCAAACTCGTAAGAAAAAATTCCCAAAAAAATGTTCCCAAAAAACCCCAAAGTCATGGGAAAGAATTCTCAAAATTGTTACCAAAAAATTCCAAATTCGTGGGAAAAAATTCCTCAAAAAAACCCCAAACTCGTGGGGCAGGTGAGGGGAAAATCCCAAAAAACGTTCCCAAAAAATGTTCCCAAAAAACCCCAAACTTGTGGGGAAAAAATTCCCAAAAAACCCAAACTCGTGGGGGCGGTGAGGAAAGAATTCCCAAAAAAAGTTCCCAAAAAAATCCAAACTTGTGGGGAAAAAATTCCCGAAAAAAACTCCAAACTCGTGGGAAAAATTCCCAAAAAAACTCCAAACTTGTGGGAAAAAATTCCAATAAAAAAGTTCCCAAAAAACCCCAAAGTCGTGGGGCAGGTGAGGAAAAAACCCCAAAAAAACATTTCCAAAAAGCAAATTCCAGCCTCGTTCTGTCTTTCCTTAATGGAAGAAACACCATGGTTTTGGAATTAATTTAATTTAATTTTAATTTAATTTTAATCTGCATTTAAATTTTAATTTCGGTTTTGTTTTCGTTTCAGTTTAGTTTTCTTATTGATTTTTATTTGATTTCCTTTTAACCTTAATTAATTTTCATTTTCAGTTTCACTTTAATATAATTAATTTTGATTTTAACTTTAATTTTAATTTTAATTTTGATTTTAGTTTTAATTTCATTTTCACTTTAATGTAGTTAATTTAAATTTAATTCTAATTTTAATTTTAATTTTAATTTCAATTTTATTTGCACTTTAATGTAATTAATTTGATTTTAATTTTTAATTTTAGTTTTAATTTTAATTTTAATTTTATTTTTAATTTCACTCTAATGTAATTAATTTTATTTTCATTTTTAATTTTAATTTTGATTTTATTTTTAATTTTGATTTTAATATTTATTTCATTTTCATTTTAAAGTAATAAATTTTAATTTTAATTTTAATTTTTAATTTTAATTTTAATTTTAATTTGATTTTCCCAGGTATTTTTGGGTGGCAGCATTTCCCGGGGTGGATCAGTGACTGTGCTCGAGGATCAGGAGCTGCAGGCTCAGCCTCCGCCCTGCCTCGTCCAGGTGACAATTCCCAAAATTTCCAAAAATTTCCAAAAATTTCTCATCCCAAAATCCCCGCCCGAGGTCACCTTGCCCGAATTTCCTGCCCAAATTTCCCAAATTTCCCAAAATCCCCGAAATTTCCAGCCCCAAAATCCCCACCCGAGGTCATCCCCTCCCAAATTTTCTTCCCAAATTTCCCAAATTTTCTCATTTTGGGGTTGGAAATTTTGAAAATCCTCACCCGAGGTCATCCCCTCCCAAATTTCCTTCCCAAAATTTCCCAAATTTCCCAAAATTTTCAAATTTTAAAAATTGCTAAAATTTCCATTTTTAAAATCCTCACCCGAGGTCATCCCCTCCCAAATTTTCTTCCCAAATTTCCCAAATTTTCTCATTTTGGGGTTGGAAATTTTGAAAATCCTCACCCGAGGTCGTCGCCTCCCAAATTTCCTTCCCAAATTGCCCAAAATTCCCGAAATTTCCAACCCCGAAATCACCACCTGAGGTCATTCCCTCCCAAATTTCCCAAATTCCCCAAAGTTTCCAAAATTTCTGAAATTTCCCATCTCAAAATCCTCACCCGAGGTCATCCCCTCCCAAATTTTCTTCCCAAATTTCCCAAATTTTCTTCCCAAATTTCCAAAAATTTCCAAACCCCAAAATCCCCACCCGAGGTCACCTTGCCCAAATTTCCAACCCAAATTGCCCAAATTTCCAAAATTTTCTTCCAAAATTTCTATTCTCGAAATCACCACCTGAGGTCATTCCCTCCCAAATTTCCCAAATTCCCAAAATTCCCAAAATTTCTGAAATTTCCCATCTCAAAATCCTCACCCGAGGTCATTCCCTCCCAAATTTCCTTCCCAAATTGCCCAAAATTCCCCGAATTTCCCACCCCAAAATCCCCACCTGAGGTCACCTTGCCCAAATTTCCCAAAATTCCCGAAATTTCCAAAATTTCTGAAATTTCCCATCTCAAAATCCCCACCCGAGGTCATCTCCTCCCAAATTTTCTTCCCAAAATTTCCCAAATTCCCCAAACTTTTCAACCCTAACAATTCCCCAATCCCATTAAAAAATAAAAAAAAATTCCAATTTTTTCGTCGCCCGTTCCCTTCTCCATCCCAATGCAAAACTTCCCAATAAATCGTGGATTTTCTTTAAAAAATCTAATTTTTTCATCTATTATTCCCCATAAATCCCATTTTTTTTCCCCAAAATCTGGAATTTCTGAGCATCCTGATGTGGATTTTTTTGGGATTTTTTGGGAATTTTTTGGGAATTCCAGGGGAAGAAGATTCCTGGGGGAATTCCAAATTTTTTAACCTTTTATTTCTCTATTGACTCCAATTGGATTTGATGATTTCCCAGGGATTTCCGAAATTAATTATTCCACATTCCCATGAAAAAATCCCCCAAAATATTCCAACTTTTTATCCTCTATTCCCTGTATTCCCAACATTAAAAATTCCACAATCCCATGAAAAAATCCCCAAAAATTCCAATTTTTTATCCTTTATTCCCTGAATTTCCAACCTTAACGATCCCACAATCCCATGAAAAAAATCCCATAAAAATCCAATTTTTTTATCCTTTATTCCCTCAATTCCCAACATTAAAAAATTCCCAATCCCATTAAAAAATCCCAAAAAATTCCAAGTTTTTTATCCTTTATTCCCTGCATTTCCAACCTTAATGATCCCACAATGCCATTAAAAATCCCAAAAATTCCAAACTTTTTTATCCTTCATTCCTTGATTGACTCCAATTGGATTTGATGATTTCCCAGAGATTTTCGAAATTAATTATTCCACATTCCCATGAAAAAATCCCCAAAAATTCCAATTTTTTATCCTTTATTCCCTGATTTCCCAACATTAAAAATTTCCCAATGCCATTAAAAAAATCCCAAAAAATTCCAATTCTTTTATTCTTTATTCTCAGAATTTTTCCAACCTTAAAAATTCCCCAATCCCATTAAAAAATCCCCAAAAAAATCCAATTTTTTATCCTTTATTCCCTGAATTTCCAACATTAACGATCCCACAATCCAATAAAAAATCCCATAAAAATGCAATTTTTGCATCCTTTGTTCCCTGAATTCCCGACATTAAAAATTTCCCAATCCCATTAAAAAATCCCAAAAATTCCAAATTTTTATCCTTTATTCCCTGATCGACTCCAATTGGATTTGATGATTTCCCAGAGATTTCCGACATTAATTATTCCACATTCCCATTAAAAAATCCCCAAAAATTCCAATTTTTTATCCTTTATTCCCAGAGCTTTTCCAGCCTTAAAAATTCCACAGTCCCATTGAAGCATCCCCAAAAATTCCAATTTTTTATCCTTTATTCCCTGAATTTCCAACATTAAAAATTCCCCAATCCCATTAAAAAATCCCCAAAAAATCCAATTTTTTATCCTTTATTCCCTGAATTTCCAACCTTAACGATCCCACAATCCAATAAAAAATCCCAAAAATTCCAATTTTTTCTCCTTTATTCCCTGATTGACTCCAATTGGATTTGATGATTTCCCAGAGATTTCCGAAATTAATTATTCCACATTCCCATGAAAAAATCCCCAAAAATTCCAAATTTTTTACCCTTTCTTCCCTGAATTCCCAACATTAAAAATTTCCCAATCCCATGAAAAAATCCCTAAGATTCCAAATCTTTTATCCTTCATTCCCTGATTGACTCCAATTGGATTTGATGATTTCCCAGAGATTTTCGAAATTAATTATTCCACATTCCCATGAAAAAATCCCCAAAAATTCCAATTTTTTATCCTTTATTCCCTGAATTCCCAACATTAAAAATTCCACAATCCCATGAAAAAAATCCCCAAAAAATCCAATTTTTTGTCCTTTATTCCCTGAATTCCAAACATTAAAAACTCCCAGTCCCATGAAAAAATCCAAAAAAATTCCAATTTTTTTATTCTTTATTCCCTGAATTCCCAATCTTAAAAATTCCCCAATCCCATTAAAAATCCTCAAAAATTCCAAGTTTTTTATCCTTTATTCTCTGCATTTCTAACCTTAATGATCCCACAATCCAATAAAAAATCCCAAAAATTCCAATTTTTTCTCCTTTATTCCCAGAGCTTTTCCAACTTTAACAATCCCACAGTCCATAGAAAAAGTCCAAAAGAATTCCAATTTTTTCAGCCTTTATTCCCTGAGTTCCCAACATTAAAAACTCCCACAGTCCCATGAAAAAATCCAAAAAAATTCCAAATCTTTTATCATTTATTCCCAGAGCTTTCCCAACTTTAACAATCCCACAATCCCATTAAAAAATCCAAGAAAATTCCAAATTTTTTATAGTCTATTCCCTGATTTTCCAACCTTAACTATCCACCAAGCCCACAAGAAAATCCCAGAAAATTCCAAGTTCTTCATCCTTTAATCCCTGAATTTCCAACATTAAAAATTCCCCAAAACCATTAAAAAATCCCCAAAAAATTTTTTAAAAATTCTGATTTTTTCTTTGCCCATTCCCTTCTTGATCCCATCTCTCCCCAACCCCTTCCAGGCTCCCACCCCAATGAAAAATTCCCCATAAATCCCATTTTTTCCCCAAAATCTGGGATTTCTGAGCATCCTGATGTGGATTTTTTGGGGATTTTTTGGGAATTTTTTGGGAATTCCAGGGCCGGAGGATCCCGGGGGGGCCGCAGATGCTGCAGCTGAGCCTGGACGGCTCTCGGCTCTATGTCACCAATTCTCTCTGCGAAAAAATCCAAATTTTTTAGCCTTTATTCCCTGAATTTCCAATCTTCGTTATCCCCCAATCTCATTAAAAAATCCCCAAAAATTCCAAATTTTTATCCTTCATTCCCTGATTGACTCCAATTGGATTTGATGATTTCCCAGAGATTTCCAACATTAATTATTCCACATTCCCATTAAAAAATCCCCAAAAATTCCGATTTTTTATCCTTTGTTCCCTGAATTCCCAACATTAAAAATTTCCCAATCCCATGAAAAAATCCCCAAAAATTCCAATTTTTTATCCTTTATTCCCTGAATTTCCGACCTTAACGATCCCACAATCCAATAAAAAATCCCAAAAATTCCAATTTTTTATCCTTTATTCCCTGAATTTCCAACCTTAACGATCCCACAATCCAATAAAAAATCCCAAAAATTCCAATTTTTGCATCCTTTATTCCCTGAATTCCCGACCTTAAAAATTCCCCAATCCCATTAAAAAATCCCAAAAAATTCCAGTTCTTTTATTCTTTATTCCCAGAATTTTTCCAAACTTAAAAATTCCCCAATGCCATGAAAAAATCCCCAAAAATTCCAATTTTTTATCCTTTATTCCCAGAATTTCCAACCTTAACGATCCCACAATCCAATAAAAAATCCCATAAAAATCCAATTTTTGCATCCTTTGTTCCCTGAATTCCCGACATTAAAAATTCCACAATCCCTTAAAAAAATCCAAAAAAATTCACAAAAAATCTTGGATTTTTTTGGGAATTCCAGGGCCGGAGGATCCCGGGGGGGCCGCAGATGCTGCAGCTGAGCCTGGACGGCTCTCGGCTCTATGTCACCAATTCTCTCTTCAGCGCCTGGGACAGGCAGTTCTACCCTGACATGCTGCGGTGAGGGAAATTATCGGGAATTTATCGGGAAATTATCGGGAAATTATTGGGAATTTATTGGGAAATTATCGGGAATTTATTGGGAATTTGTTGGGAATTTATCGGGAAATTATTGGGAAATTATTGGGAATTTATTGGGAATTTATCGGGAATTTATTGGGAAATTATCGGGAAATTGCTGGGAAATTATTGGGAAATTATTGGGAATTTATTGGGAATTTATCGGGAGTTTATTGGAAATTTATTGGGAAATTATCGGGAAATTATTGGGAATTTATCGGGAAATTATTGGGAATTTATTGGGAATTTATTGGGAAATTATTGGGAATTTGTTGGGAATTTATTGGGAATTTATCGGAAATTTATTGGGATTTTATTGGGAATTCCATGGAATTCATTGGGAGTTTATTGGGAATTTATCAGGAATTTATTGGGATTTTATTGGGATTTTATTGGGAATTCATTGGGAATTTATTGGGAAACTATCGGGAGTTTATTGGAAATTTATTGGGAAATTACTGGGAAATTATTTAGATTTATTGGGAAATTATTGGGAATTCCATGGAATTCATTGGGACTTTACTGGGAATTTATTGGGAATTAATCGGGAAATTATTGGGAATTGATTGGGAAATTATTGGAATTTGTTGGGAGTTTATTGGGAATTTATTGCAATTTATTGGGAATTTATTGGGAAATTATTGGGAAATTATTGGGAATTTATTGGGAATTTATTGGGAATTTATTGCGAAATTATTGCGAAATTATTGGGAATTTATTGGGAAATTATTGAGAAATTATTGGGAATTTATTGGGAATTAATTGGGAATTTATTGGGAAATTATTGGGAGTTTATTGGGAAATTATTGGGAATTTATTGGAAAATTATTGGGTAATTATTGGGAAGTTATTGGGAAATTATTGGGAATTGGTTGGGAATTCAGTGGGAGTTTATTGGGAATTTGTCAGGAATTTATTGGGAATTCATTGGGAATTTATTGGGAAATTATTGGGAGTTTATTGGGTATTTATTGGGAATTCCATGGAATTCATTGGGAGTTTATTGGGAATTTATTGGGTATTTTTTGGGAAATTATCGGGAAATTATTGGGAATTTATTGGGAATTTATTGGGAATTTATTGGGAATTCATTGGGAATTCAAATCTTTTTCCCAAAGCCTTTTCCCCATCCTTTTTCCCAATTTTTCCCCAACTTTTCCCAAATTTTCCCCAACTTTTCCCCAATTTTTCCCCAACTTTTCCCCAACTTTTCCCCAACTTTTCCCCAATTTTTCCCCAACTTTTCCCCAACTTTTTCCCAATTTTTCCCCAACTTTTCCCCAACTTTTCCCCAACTTTTCCCCAATTTTTTCCCAA
The DNA here is from genome assembly GCA_036785705.1 of Acanthornis magna. Classification (NCBI taxonomy): domain Eukaryota; kingdom Metazoa; phylum Chordata; class Aves; order Passeriformes; family Acanthizidae; genus Acanthornis; species Acanthornis magna. The sequence continues at coordinate 232,785 of JAWUZG010001040.1, forward strand.
CTTTTCCCCAACTTTTCTCCCACCTTTTCCCAATTTTTTTCCCAACTTTTCCCCCACATTTCCCAACTTTTTCCTGCCTTTTCCCAATTTTTCTCCAACTTTCTCCCACCTTTCCCCAATTTTTTCCCAACCATTTTCCACCTTTTCCCAATTTTTCTCCCACCTTTTTCCCAATTTTTTTCCCAACTTTTCCCAATTTTTCTCCCAATTTTCCCCAACTTTTTTCCCCCACATTTCCCAACTTTTCCCCATCTTTTTCCCAATTTTTTCCCAATTTTTTCCCCCACATTTCCCAACTTTTCCCCCACTTTTTCCCAATTTTTCCCCAACTTTTCCCCCACATTTCCCCAACTTTCTCCCAATTTTCCCCAACTTTTTCCCAATTTTTTCCCAATTTTTTCCCAATTTTTTCCCAACTTTCTCCCACCTTTCCCCATTTTTTTCCCAACCTTTTTCCCACCTTTTCCCAATTTTTCTCCCACCTTTCCCCAACTTTTCCCCAACTTTTCCCCCACATTTTCCCAACTTTTCCCCAATTTTTCCCCAACTTTTCCCCAACTTTTCCCCAACTTTTCCCCAACTTTTCCCCAATTTTTCCCCAATTTTTCCCAACTTTTCCCGGTTTTTCCGCAGGGAGGGCTCGGTGCTGCTGCAGCTGGACGTGGACACGGAGCGGGGCGGGCTGAGCGTCAATCCCAAATTTTTGGTGGATTTTGGGAAGGAACCTCTGGGGCCGTGCCTGGCGCACGAGATGAGATACCCTGGGGGCGACTGCACCTCCGACATCTGGCTGTGAATTTGGGATTTTGGGGTTTGGGATTTTGGGATTTTGGGATTTGGGATTTTGGGGTTTGGGATTTGGGGTTTTGGGATTTGGGATTTTGGGAATGGGGAAATTAGGATTTGGAAATGGGGGAATGGGGGATTTGGGAATGCAGGGACTGCACCTCCGACATTGGGTGTGATTTTGGGATTTGGGATTTGGGGATTTGGGGTTTGGGATTTTGGGAATGGGGGAATTGGGATTTAGGGTTTGGAAATTCGGCATTCGAGATTTTGGGATTTGGAGATTTGGGGATTTAGGGATTTTGGGAAGGAACCTCTGGGGCCGTGCCTGGCGCACGAGATGAGATACCCTGGGGGCGACTGCACCTCCGACATCTGGCTGTGAATTTGGGATTTTGGGGTTTGGGATTTTGGGATTTTGGGATTTGGGATTTTGGGGTTTGGGATTTGGGGTTTTGGGATTTGGGATTTTGGGAATGGGGAAATTAGGATTTGGAAATGGGGGAATGGGGGATTTGGGAATGCAGGGACTGCACCTCCGACATTGGGTGTGATTTTGGGATTTGGGATTTGGGGATTTGGGGTTTGGGATTTTGGGAATGGGGGAATTGGGATTTAGGGTTTGGAAATTCGGCATTCGAGATTTTGGGATTTGGAGATTTGGGGATTTAGGGATTTTGGGAAGGAACCTCTGGGGCCGTGCCTGGCGCACGAGATGAGATACCCTGGGGGCGACTGCACCTCCGACATCTGGCTGTGAATTTGGGATTTGGGGATTTGGGATTTTGGGATTTTGGGATTTGGGGTTTGGGATTTTGGGATTCGGGAATGGGGGAATTGGGATTTTGGGACTTTGGGACTTTGGGATTAGGGACTCAGGAACAGGGGAAGGCAGAGACTGCGCCTCTGGCATTTGGGTGTGATTGTGGCATTGGGGATATTGGGATTTTGGTGTTTGGGATTTTGAGATTTGGGATTTGGGAATGGGGAAATTGGGATTTGGGGATTTGGGGATTTAGGGATTTAGGGAAGGAACCTCTGGGGCCGTGCCTGGCGCACGAGATGAGATACCCTGGGGGCGACTGCACCTCCGACATCTGGCTGTGAATTTGGGATTTTGGGGATTTGGGATTTGGGATTTTGGGATTTGGGACTTTGGGATTTGAGATTTGGGATTTTGGGGTTTGGGGACCTTGGATTTTGGGATTTGGGGACCTTGGATTTTGGGATTTGGGAATGGGGGAATGCAGGATTTGGGAATGAGGAGAATGCAACTCCGACATCTGGCTGTGAATTTGGGAAATTGGGGTTTGGAAATTTGGGATTTGTCCCTCTGAAATTTGGGATTTGTCCCTCTGAAATTCAGGAATCGTCACTCTAGAATTTGGGATTTGTCCCTTGCAAATTCAGGATTTTTCTCTCCAAAATTCGGGATTTGTCCCTCAGAAATTTGGGATTTGTCCCTCAGAAATTCGGGATTTGTCCCCCTGGAATTTGGGATTTGTCCCTTGAGAATTGAGGAATCATAACTCGAGAATTTGGGATTTGTCCCTCTGAAATTTGGGATTCGTCCCTTGCAAATTCGGGATTTGTCCCTCCAAAATTCGGGAATCATCACTTGAGAATTTGGGATTTATCCCTTGGGAATTTGGGATTAATCCTTTGCAAATTTGGGATTTGTCCCTCACAAATTTGGGATTTGTCCCTCCAAAATTTGGGATTTGTCCCTTGGGAATTCAGGAATCCTCACTCGAGAATTTGGGATTTATCCCTCAGGAATTTGGCATTTATCCCTCGGAAATTTGGGATTTTTCCCTCGGAAATTTGGGATTTATCCCACGGAAATTCAGGATTTGTGCCTTCAGAAATTTGGGATTTATCCCTCAGGAATTAAGGATTTATCCCTTGGAAATTTGGGATTTTTCCATCGGAAATTTGGGATTTATCCCTCGGAAATTTGGGATTTTTCCCTCAGAAATTTGGGATTTTTCCCTCGGAAATTCGGGATTTATCCCTCAGAAATTCAGGATTTATCCCTCGGAAATTAAGGACTTATCCCTCGGAAATTTGGGATTTTTCCCTCGGAAATTCGGGATTTGTGCCTTCAGAAATTTGGGATTTTTCCCTCAGAAATTTGGGATTTATCCCTCAGAAATTCAGAAATTTGTGCCTTCAGAAATTTGGGATTTTTCCCTCGGAAATTCAGGATTTGTGCCTTCAGAAATTTGGGATTTATCCCTCGGAAATTCGGGATTTTTCCCTCGGAAATTCGGGATTTGTGCCTTCAGAAATTTGGGATTTTTCCCTCGGAAATTCGGGATTTATCCCACGGAAATTCAGGATTTATCTCACGGAAATTCCGTTTTTATCCCAATTTTTTTATTATCTTTTCTCCTCCTTTCATCCTCTCCCTAAATTCTGATTTCTCCCAAAATCCTCTCCTCGTGCACTGAGAAAAAAAAAATCAAAATTCCGAATAAAATTCTCTTTCCGGCAAAGGAAAATCCAAATTTTTTTTTTGGTTGTTGTTGTTGTTTTTGAGCTTTTTTTTTTTTTTTTTCATTTTCTGTTTCCAAAAATTGTCATTTTTCAATGTTTTTCCTTTTTTTTTTTTTTTTGTGGAGGTAAAATATGGGGAAAATAGGGAGAAAATAAGGAAAAAATAGGGATGAAAGAGAGGGGAAAATGGGGATAAAATGGAGAAAAAATAAAGATAAAATAAAGATAAAATAGGGATAAAATAAAGATAAAATAAAGATAAAATAAAGATAAAATAGGGATAAAATAAAGATAAAATAGGGATAAAATAAAGATAAAATAAGGATAAAATAGAGAAAAAATAAGGATAAAATGGGGATAAAATAGGGAAAAATAAAGATAAAATAGGGAAAAAATAAAGATAAAATGAGGATAAAATAGAGGAAAAATAGGGATAAAATAGAGGAAAAAATAAGGATAAAATAGAGGAAAAATAGGGTAAGGGTCGGGATCCATTGATTGATTGATTGATTGATTCTGGGAAAGGGCCGGGATTGATTGATTGATTGATTGATTGATTGTGGGAAAGGGTCAGGATTGATTCCATTGATTGATTGATTGTGGGAAAGGGCCGGGATTGATTGATTGATTGATTGATTGATTCTGTTAAAGGGCCGGGATCGATCGATTGATTGATTGATTGTGGGAAAGGGCCGGGATTGATTGATTGATTGATTGATTGATTCTGGGAAAGGGTCGGGATCACTTCAATCGATTGATTGATTGATTCTGGGAAAGGACCAGGATCCATTGATTGCTTGATTGATTGATTAGGGGAAAGGGTCAGGATTGCTCGATCGATTGATCGATTGATTCCGGGGAAGGCCCAGGATCAATTGATTGATTGATTGATTCTGGGAAAGGGTCGGGATCGCTTCCATTGATTGATCAATTGATTGATTGATTAGGGGAAAGGCCCAGGATCAATTCCCCGCGCGGAGTTGGCAATGAGAGTCAGGAACGAGAGCAGTGCTGATGCGGAATGACTTTATTGATCTGTGGCACAGCCAGGAAAGGGATCGGGATCGATCGGTTCCGGGAGAGGCTCAGGATCCATTGATTGATTGATTGATTGATTCCGGGGAAGGCCCAGGATCAATTCCCCGCGCGGAGTTGGCAATGAGAGTCAGGAACGAGAGCAGTGCTGATGCGGAATGACTTTATTGATCTGTGGCACAGCCGGGAAAGGGATCGGGATACATTGATTGATTGATTGATTGATTGATTCTGGGGAAGGGGGTCAGGATTGATTGATTTGGGGAAAGGGGTCGGGATCGATTGATTGATTGATTGGTTGCGGGAAAGGGGTCGGGGTCGATTGATTGATCAATTCCAGGGAAAGGGGTCAGGATCAATCGATTCCGGGGAAAGGGCTGGGATTGATTGATTGATTGATTGATCAATTCCGGGGAAAGGGGTCAGGATCAATTCCTGGGAAAAGGGTCAGGATCAATTGATTGATCAATTCCAGGGAAAGGGATTGCGATCAATTCCCGGGAAAAGGGTCAGACCTATCAATTCCAGGAAAAGGGTCGGGATCAATTGATTGATCGATTCTGGGGAGAAGGCTCGGGATTGATTCATTCCCAGGAAAGGGATTGGGATCAATTCCCGGGAAACATTGGAATCACCGTGGGGACCCCAAATCCTGGAATGACCATGGGGACCCCGAATCTCAGAGTGACCGTGGGGACCCCAAACCCTTAAATCATCCAGGGGACCCCAAACCTTGGAATTACCCAGGAGATCTCAAATCCCGAAATTCCCCAGAGGACCCCAAAACCTGGAATGACCATGGGGACCCCAAAGCTCGGAATGACCTCGGGGGATCCCAAACTCGACACCCAAGGAGACCCCAAATCCTGGAATCGCTGTGGGAATCCCAAACCCTTACATCAATCAGGGGATCCCAAACCTCAGAATGACCCAGGGGGTCCCAAACCCTGGAATGACTTTGGGGACCCCAAACCCTTAAATCATTCAAGGGATCCCAAACTTTGGAATCACCCAGGGGGTCCCAAATCCCAGAATGACCATGGGAATCCCAAAATCACCCAAGGGGACCCCAAACCTTGGAATCACCTAGGAGATCCCAAATCCCGGAATTCCCCAGAGGACCCCAAATCCTGGAATCTCCCAAGGACCCCAACCCCATCGCCCAGAGACCCCAACTCCATCCCCAGAGACCCCAACCCCTCCCCCAGGACCCCCCAAAGCCCCCAGGACTCCCCAAATCCTCACCCAGGACACCCCAAATCCTCACCCAGGACACCCCAACCCATCCCCAGAGACCCCAGCCATCACCCAGGACCCCCCAAACCCCTCCCCCAGGACCCCCCAAACCCCGCAGCGCCCCCGGGCACCCCCAGGCCGCCCCCCTCGCCCCCCGGGCGGCGCAGCCCCAGGCCCAGCGGGGCCGCTCAGGGCAGGGGCTCGGATTTGGCATCGCCGCCCGGGAAGCGAATGTCGTGCGCCAGGCACGGCCCGTGCGGCTCCTTGCCGAAATCCACCAGGAAGTTCCTGTTCACCGCCAGGCCTCCCTTCTCCGTGTCCACGTCGAGCTGCAGCATCACCGAGCCCTCCCTGCCCGGAGGGGACAGCGCCCTTGGCCATGGGGACAGCGCCAGCGGCCCGGGGGACACGGGGACAGCGCCAGCGGCCCGGGGGACACGGGGACAGAGCCCTTGGCCATGGGGACAGCGCCAGCGGCCCGGGGGACACGGGGACAGAGCCACCGGCCCGGGGGACACGGGGACAGAGCCACCGGCCCGGGGGACACGGGGACAGAGCCCTTGGCCCGGGGGACACGGGGACAGAGCCCTTGGCCATGGGGACAGCGCCAGCGGCCCGGGGGACACGGGGACAGAGCCCTTGGCCATGGGGACAGCGCCAGCGGCCCGGGGGACACGGGGACAGCGCCAGCGGCCCGGGGGACACGGGGACAGAGCCCTTGGCCATGGGGACAGAGCCACCGGCCCGGGGGACACGGGGACAGAGCCCTTGGCCATGGGGACAGCGCCAGCGGCCCGGGGGACACGGGGACAGCGCCACCGGCCCGGGGGACACGGGGACAGAGCCCTTGGCCATGGGGACAGAGCCCTTGGCCATGGGGACAGCGCCAGCGGCCCGGGGGACACGGGGACAGAGCCCTTGGCCATGGGGACACGGGGACAGAGCCCTTGGCCATGGGGACAGCGCCAGCGGCCCGGGGGACACGGGGACAGCGCCCTTGGCCATGGGGACACGGGGACAGAGCCCTTGGCCATGGGGACAGCGCCACCGGCCCGGGGGACACGGGGACAGCGCCCTTGGCCATGGGGACACGGGGACAGAGCCCTTGGCCATGGGGACAGCGCCAGCGGCCCGGGGGACACGGGGACAGAGCCCTTGGCCATGGGGACAGCGCCAGCGGCCCGGGGGACACGGGGACAGCGCCCTTGGCCATGGGGACACGGGGACAGAGCCACCGGCCCGGGGGACACGGGGACAGCGCCCTTGGCCATGGGGACACGGGGACAGAGCCACCGGCCCGGGGGACACGGGGACAGCGCCACCGGCCCGGGGGGACACGGGGACAGAGCCCTTGGCCATGGGGACAGCGCCAGCGGCCCGGGGGACACGGGGACAGAGCCACCGGCCCGGGGGACACGGGGACAGCGCCAGCGGCCCGGGGGACACGGGGACAGAGCCCTTGGCCATGGGGACAGAGCCAGCGGCCCGGGGGGACACGGGGACAGAGCCCTTGGCCATGGGGACACGGGGACAGAGCCCTTGGCCATGGGGACAGCGCCAGCGGCCCGGGGGACACGGGGACAGAGCCACCGGCCCGGGGGACACGGGGACAGAGCCCTTGGCCATGGGGACAGAGCCCTTGGCCATGGGGACAGCGCCAGCGGCCCGGGGGACACGGGGACAGCGCCAGCGGCCCGGGGGACACGGGGACAGAGCCCTTGGCCATGGGGACACGGGGACAGAGCCCTTGGCCATGGGGACAGCGCCAGCGGCCCGGGGGGACACGGGGACAGAGCCACCGGCCCGGGGGACACGGGGACAGAGCCAGCGGCCCGGGGGGACACGGGGACAGAGCCCTTGGCCATGGGGACAGAGCCACCGGCCCGGGGGACACGGGGACAGTGGGGGACGGGGAGAGGGCGGGGGGGTTGGGGGCCTGAGTTCCCATGAGATATTGGGGGATTGGGGGGGTTTGGGGTCCCGAATTCCCATGGGATAATGGGGAGTTTGAGATCCTGAATTCCATTGGAGTATTGGGGGTTTCAGGTCCTGAATTCCATTGGGATAATGGGGGCGGCTCTGGATCCCAAATTCCCATGGGATATTGGGGATTACATTGGGATTTTGGGGATTCCGTTGGGATAATGGGGGCGGCTCCGGATCCTGAATTCCATTGGGATTTTGGGGGTTTGGGGTCCTGAATTCCCATGAGATATTGGGGGCGGCTCTGGTTCCCGAATTCCTACGGGGTCGCGGCCCTTCCCTGCCCTCCCCCTCCCCTCCCCCACCCTTCCCCATCCCCTCCCCCGCCCTCCCCCGCCCCCCCGGCCCTCTCGGGGGTCCCTCGGGGGTCCCTCGGGGGTCCCTCGGGGGTCGCGGCCGCACCTGACGAGGCTGGGGTAGAACTGGCGGTCCCAGGCGCTGTAGAACGAGTTGGTCACGTAGAGACGCTTCCCGTCCAGGCTCAGCTGCAGCTGGCTCGGGCCGCCGAAAATGCGCTTGCACTGCGGGACAGCCGTACTGGGGCAACTGGGAGCACTGGGGGCACTGGGGGCACTGCGGGACAGCCGTACTGGGGGAACTGGGAGCACTGGGGGCACTGGGGGCACTGCGGGACAGCCGTACTGGGGGAACTGGCAGCACTGGGGGCACTGGGGGCACTGCGGGACAGCTGTACTGGGGGAACTGGCAGCACTGGGGGCACTGGGGGCACTGCGGGACAGCCGTACTGGGGCAACTGGGAGCACTGGGGGCACTGGGGGCACTGCGGGACAGCCGTACTGGGGGAACTGGGAGCACTGGGGGCACTGGGGGCACTGCGGGACAGCCGTACTGGGGGAACTGGGAGCACTGGGGGACTGGGGGCACTGCGGAACAGCCGTACTGGGGGAAAACTGGGGGGACTGGGAATACAGGGGGGACTGGGGAGCACTGGGACACACAGTGCGGAGGGACACGGCGCTACTGGGGGGACTGGGGGAACTGGAGCACACACTGGGGGCACTGGGAGCACTGGGAATGGATCCCAGCAGGGCACGGACAGGAGAAGAGCAGAGCAGAGCAGGAGCAGAGTGTGAGTAAATTACAGCAGGAGTGAATCCCAGCAGGAGTAAACCACAGCAGGAGTAATTCAGAGCAGGAGTGAGATAAAATCAGAGCAGGAGTGAGATCTAATTACAGCAGGAGTTAATTAAATGAGCAGGAGTAAATGAACAGGAGTACATCAGAGCAAGATCTAATCAGAGCAGGTCGGAGCAGAGCAGGAGCAGAGCAGGAGCAGATGAGATCAGGAACACGGCGCGGCAGCTCAGGTGAGAGCAGCTCAGGTGAGAGCAGGAGAGAGTAGATCAGGTGAGAGCAGGATCAGGCTCAGGTGAGAGCAGGATCAGGTGAGAGCAGGAGAGAGTAAATCAGGTGAGAGCAGCTCAGGTGAGAGCAGGTGAGAGTAGATCAGGTGAGAGCAGGATCAGGCTCAGGTGAGCACGCACACACTCACTCAGGTGAGCACACACTCACCCCACAGTTCCATCTCCCCTTACCCCCGGACAGGTGAGCACACTCCCATCTCCCCCTACCCCCAGGTGTGCCCCCCCGCCCCCAGGTGAACACATTCCCATCTCCCCCCACCCCAGGTGAGCCCCCCAGGCCCCCCCGCCCCCAGGTGAACACATTCCCATCTCCCTCCACCCCAGGTGAGCCCCCCAGGCCCCCCCGCCCCCAGGTGAACACATTCCCATCTCCCCCCACCCCAGGTGAGCCCCCCAGGCCCCCCCGGCGCTCACCTTGACCACGAGCGGCTCGGGCTGGCACTTGAGCTCCTCGTCCCTGCACACCGTCACGGGGCCCCCCCGCAGGATGCTGCCCCCCACGAACACCTGCGGGCACCCAGGGGACACGCGCGGGGGTGGCACCGAGCGCTGCGGGCCGTGTCCCCGCCGTGCCCGCCCCCTCCGGTGCCCCCCGGTGCCCTCACCTGCCCCACCAGGCGCGGCTTGCAGTTCCTGCCCAGCTCGTACTGCCGAATGTCCCCGTGCAGCCAATTGCTCACGAACAGGTAGCGATCGTCGGGGCTCAGCACCAGGTCGGCGATGAAGGCTGCGGGGACAGCGGCTCAGCGGGGACAGGCCTTTGGGGCCGGGGAATTGGGGTTTGGGGCCGGGGGTTTGGGGTTTGGGGTCGAGGAATTGGGGTTTGGGGTCGGGGGTTTGGGGTTTGGGGGCGGGGGTTTGGGGTTTGGGGTCTGGCAGGGTTAGGGGTCAGGCAGGATTTGGAGTCAGGCAGGATTTGGGGTCGGGCAGAGTTTGAGGTCGGGGATTTGGGGTTTGGGGTTTGGCAGAGTTTTGGGTCAGGCAGGATTTGGGGCCAGGGATTTGGAGTTTTGGGGCGGGGTTTTGCGGTTTGGGGTCGGGGATTTGGGGTTTGGGGCGGGGTTTGGGGTCTGGCAGGATTTGGGGTCAGGCAGGATTTGGAGTCAGGCAGAGTTTTGGGTCAGGCAGGATTTGGGGTCTGGCAGGGTTTGGGGCCAGGGATTTGGAGTTTCGGGGCGGGGTTTTGCAGTTTGGGGTCGGGCATTTGGGGTTTGGGGTCGGGGATCGGGGATTTGGGGTCAGACAGGATTTGGGGTTTGGCAGAGTTTCGGGTCTGGCAGGGTTTGGGGGCGGGGATTTGGGATCCGGCAGGATTTGGGGTCAGGGATTTGGGATCCGGCAGGATTTGGGGTCAGGCAGGGTTTGGTGTCAGCCAAATTTGGGGTTCCTCAGGATTTGGAAACAGACAGGATCTGGGGTCAGCCAGGACTGGGGTCAGTTAGGATTTAGGGCCAGTCAGGCTTTGGGGTCCCCATTAGACTGTGGGGTCCCCATTAACCCTTTGGGGTCCCCATTAACCCTTTGGTGTCCCCATTAACTTTGGGATCCCCATTAACCCTTTGGGGTCCCCATTAACCCTTTGGGGTCCCCATTAGCTTTGGGTCCCCATTAACCCTTTGGGTTCCCCATTAATCCTTTGGATCCCCATTAACTTTGGGGTCCCCATTAACTTTGGGGTCCCCCAGGCTGTCCCGGCCGCAGCAGGGCGCGGGCACGCGCAGCGAGCGCCCCCCGCGGGCACGCGCACCTGGCATCTTGGGCATGATCCAGCCCGACACGTCCTTGGGCGGGATCCGGATCACCTCCTCCACGGCCCACGTGTCTCTCTGTGGGGACACGGGGACACGGCTCAGCCCCCCGGGACCGCCGGGACCATCGGGGAGCGGAGCGGGGCACCCCGGGACCATCGGGGAGCGGAGCGGGGCACCCCGGGACCATCGGGGAACCGATCAATGGCACCCCGGGACCATCGGGGAGCGGAGCAGGGCACCCCGGGACCATCGGGGAACCGATCAATGGCACCCCGGGACCATCGGGGTACCGAGCAATGGCACCCCGGGACCATCGGGGTATTGATCAATGGCACCCCGGGACCATCGGGGAACCGATCAATGACACCCCGGGACCATCGGGGTATTGATCAATGGCACCCCGGGACCATCGGGGAGTGGAGCGGGGCACCCCGGGACCATCGGGGAGCGGAGCGGGGCACCCCGGGACCATCGGGGTACCGAGCAATGGCACCCCGGGACCATCGGGGTACCGAGCGGGGCACCCCGGGACCATCCCGAGCCCATCAAGGACACCCCGGGATCGTCCCGGTCCCGATCCAGGACATCCCGGGATCATTCCGAGCCCATCCCCGGTCCCAATCCAGGACGCCCCGGTCCAATTCCGACCCCAACCCAGGACCCCTCGCTCCCAACCCAGGACGCTCCGGTCTGATCCGGACCCCAATCCGATCCCATCCCGGACCCCAAACTATGACCCCAATCCGATCCCATCCCGGACCCCAAACTATGACCCCAATCCGATCCCAGGACCCCAACCCTGGACCCCACTTCTGTCCCACCCTGTCCCCACTCCTGTCCCCCCCGGCGGCCCCTCCGCAGCGCCGCTCCGTCCCCTCCCCTCCCTCCTCTCCCCTCCCCTCCCTTCCATCTCCTCCCGTCCCTCCCATCGCCTCCATCCCATCCCATCCCATCCCATCCCATCCCATCCCATCCCATCCCCTCCCCTCCCTCCCCTCCGCCCCTCCCCTCCCTCCCCTCCCTCCCCTCCGCCCCTCCCTCCGCCCGTTCTCTCGCTCGCCCCCCGCGCTCCGCCCTCGCCCCCCGCGGGGCCCTGCCCGCCCTCGGCACTCGCCTCGCACGATTTGAAGCAGCGGAAGATGGCCCCGCTCAGGGCACAGCCCACGTAGGCCTCGGCGGCCTCGGGGCTGTGCAGGAAGCGCACGGTGAGCGGCAGCGAATCCTCGCCCAGGTCGAAGCACTGCGTGAGGCTGCGGCACGACAGGTTCCACACGTTCAGGCGGCGACCGAACACCCCTGGGGACACGGCCGAGGGTCAGCGACACGGGAACGGAGAGGGGACACGGCCGAGGGACAGCGACACGGGAACGGAGAGAGGAGAGGGGACACGGCCCGAGGGACAACGACACGGGAACGGAGAGGGGACACGGCCGAGGGTCAGCGACACTGGAACGGAGAGGGGACACGGCCCGAGGGACAGCGACACGGGAACGGAGAGGGGACACGGCCCGAGGGACAGCGACACGGGAACGGAGAGGGGACACGGCAGGAGGGACAGCGACACGGGAACGGAGAGGGGACACGGCAGGAGGGACAGCGACACGGGAACCGAGAGGGGACACGGCCCGAGGGACAGCGACACGGGCAGAGCAGAACGGAGAGGGGACACGGCCGAGGGTCAGCGACACGGGAAGGGACACGGCAGGAGGGACAGCGACACGGGAACGGAGAGGGGACACGGTCCCGGGGACAGCGACACGGGAACGGAGAGGGGACACGGCCCCGAGGGACAGCGACACGGGAACGGAGAGGGGACACGGCCCGAGGGACAGCGACACGGGAACGGAGAGGGGACACGGCAGGGGGGACAGCGACACGGGAACGGAGAGGGGACACGGCAGGAGGGACAGCGACACGGGAACCGAGAGGGGACACGGCCGAGGGACAGCGACACGGGAACCGAGAGGGGACACGGCAGGGGGGACAGCGACACGGGAACCGAGAGGGGACACGGCCGAGGGTCAGCGACACGGGAACGGAGAGGGGACACGGCCGAGGGACAGCGACACGGGAACCGAGAGGGGACACGGCAGGGGGGACAGCGACACGGGAACGGAGAGGGGACACGGCAGGGGGGACAGCGACACGGGAACGGAGAGGGGACACGGCCCGAGGGTCAGCGACAGGGGTGGGGACACGGCCGAGGGACAGCGCCACGGGAACGGAGAGGGGACACGGCCGAGGGTCAGCGACACGGGAACGGAGAGGGGACACGGCCGAGGGTCAGCGACACGGGAACGGAGAGGGGACACGGCCGAGGGTCAGCGACACGGGAACGGAGAGGGGACACGGCCGAGGGACAGCGACACGGGAACGGAGAGGGGACACGGCCGAGGGACAGCGACACGGGAACGGAGAGGGGACACGGCCGAGGGACAGCGACACGGGCGGGGACACGGCCGAGGGACAGCGACACGGGCGCTGCCCGGAGCAAAGCGGAGCGGCCCGGGGGGCAGCGCGGGGAGGGGGGGGTCAGGGGGATAGGGTGGGGTGTGATTTGGGGGAGGTAAAGTAGGGAAGGGTGGATTTTGGGGGGGAATAAAATGGGAAAAAGCAGGATTTGAGGGGGATAAGGTGGGGAAATTCAGGATTTGGGGGGGATAGAGCAGGGAGGATGGGATTTGGGGAGAATAAAATGGGAAAGAGCAGGATTTGGGGAGAACAGAGTGAAATTCAGGATTTGGGGAGAACACACACAAATACAGAATTTGTGACCAACAGGAAATTCAGGATTTGAGGAGAGCACACACACAGAAATTCGGGATTTGGGAAATTCAGGATTTGGGGAGCACACACAGAGAAATTCAGGATTTGGGAAATTCAGGATTTGGGAGCACACACAGAAATTCAGAATTTGGAGAGCACACACACATAAATCTAGAATTGTGCCCAACAGTAAATGCAGAATTTGGAAGCACACACACAAATCCCGAATCTGTGCCCACCAGTAAATTCAGGATTTGGAGAGAACACAGGATTTGGGGAGCACACACAGAAATTCAGGATTTGGGAAATTCAGAATTTGAGGAGCACACACAAATATAAATCCCGAATTTGTGCCCAACAGGAAATTCAGAATTTGAGGAGCACACACACAGATAAATCCCGAATTTGTGCCCAACAGGAAATTCAGGATTTGGGAAATTCAGGATTTGGAAGCACACACACAAATCCCGAATTTACGCTCACCAGTCAACCCAGACCCCATCTCCTCTCCACCCCCACCCCACCCCAGCCCAGCCCAGCCCATCCCCCAGCCCAGCCCATCCCCCGCGCGCCCCCACCTTTCTTGAGGTCATCGGGGTCGAAGCCGCGGCCTGCCCGCCTGGGCACCAGCCCGGCCGAGCTGAGCAGGACGTTGTGCCGGGCCTGGTACCAGAAGTCGTGCCCGCTCGGGGGCACCTCGCACTCGCTCTCCCAATTGCCCTTCAGCTCGAAGCTCTCTCCGTCCAGCACCACGAAGCCTCCTGCGACACGCGACACCGGCGGGCGGTGACAAATGTGGCCCCCGGGGGGAGGGGAGGGGGACACACCGAGGGGGGAGGGGATGGGATGGGAATTTTCCCGCAGGAAAATGGGAATTCCGGCAGGGAAATGGGGATTTGGGAGTGGGGATTTGGGAATGGGGATTTGGGGACTCAGGGAATGGGGATTTGGGGATTTGAGGAGGGGAATTTGGGGAGGGAACAGGGATTTGGGTAATAAGTGGGGATTTGGGAAATGTAAATTGGGATATGGGAATGGGAATTTGGGAATGGGGATTTGGGGAGGGAATGGGGATGCTGTCAGGAAATGGAAATTCCCACAGGAAAATTGGAATTCCAGCGGGAAATGGGGATTTGGGAATGGGGATTTGGGGATTTGGGGAGAGAAATTGGGATTTGGGGAGGGGAATGGGAATTCCCGCAGGAAAACTGGAATTCCAGCAGGAAATGGAGATTTGGGAAATGGGGATTTGGGAATGGGGATTTGGGAATGGAAATGGGGATTTGGGAATGGGGATTTGGGGACTCAGGGAATGGGGATTTGGGCAGGAAAACCGGAATTCCGTCAGGAAATGGGGGTTCCCTCAGGGAAATGGGGATTCTGTCAGGGAATGGGATTCCCTCAGTAAAAACGAGAATTCTGTCAGTAAAACCGGGAATTCCGTCAGGTAATGGGGATTCCCAAAGGAAATGGAATTCCCTCAGTAAAACCGGGAATTCCCTCAGAAAAATCGGGAATCCCGGCAGGAAATGGGGATTCCCTCAGTAAAATCGGGAATTCCCTCAGGAAAATCGGGAATTCCCTCAGGAAAAATGGGAATCCCGTCAGGAAATGGGAATTCCCTCAGTAAAATCGGGAATCCCGGCAGGGAAATGGGGATTCCCTCAGTAAATGGGCATTCCCTCAGTAAAATCCGAAATTCTGTCAGTAAAAACGGTGATTCCCTCAGTAAAATCGGGAATCTCGGCAGGGAATGGGAATCCCGTCAGTAAAATCGGGAATTCCCTCGGTAAAAAGGCAATCCCGGCAGTAAAATCGGCAATCCCGGCAGGAAATGGGAATTCCCTCAGTAAATTCGGGAATTCCCTCGGTCAAAAGGCAATCCCGTCAGTAAATTCGGGAATTCCCTCGGTCAAAAGGCAATCCCGGCAGGAAATTCGGGAATTCCCTCGGTCAAAAGGCAATCCCGGCAGGAAATGAGAATTCCCTCGGTCAAAAGGCAATCCCGGCAGGAAATTCGGGAATTCCCTCGGTCAAAAGGCAATCCCGGCAGGAAATGAGAATTCCCTCGGTCAAAAGGCAATCCCGGCAGGAAATTCGGGAATTCCCTCGGTCAAAAGGCAATCCCGGCAGTAAATTCGGGAATTCCCTCGGTCAAAAGGCAATCCCGGCAGGAAATTCGGGAATTCCCTCGGTCAAAAGGCAGTCCCGGCAGGAAATTCGGGAATTCCCTCGGTCAAAAGGCAATCCCGTCAGTAAATTCGGGAATTCCCTCGGTCAAAAGGCAGTCCCGGCAGGAAATTCGGGAATTCCCTCGGTCAAAAGGCAGTCCCGGCAGGAAATTCGGGAATTCCCTCGGTCAAAAGGCAGTCCCGGCTGCTCGCGCACCTTTGCCGTTGCCCGCGGCGTCGCCCATGTTGGCGATCAGGATGTCGCCGTTGGGCAGGGCCCGCGCCGTGGCCAGGTAGCCTTTGTTGCACTTCCAGAACACATCCACGGGCTCGATCATCTGCGGGAATGCACTCGGAGCCTTCAGCCTCCGCCCGCCCCGAGCCTCTGCCGCCAGCGCTGAGCCCGACAGGGCCCGGGAGAGACCGGGAGAGACCGGGAGAGACCGGGAGAGAGACCGGGAGAGAGACCGGGAGAGAGACCGGGAGAGAGACCGGGAGAGAGACCGGGAGAGACACCGGGAGAGACACCGGGAGAGACACCGGGAGAGACACCGGGAGAGACCGGGAGAGACACCGGGAGAGACACCGGGAGAGACACCGGGAGAAAGAGACCGGGAGAGAGAGACCGGGAGAGAGAGACCGGGAGAGAGACCGGGAGAGAGACCGGGAGAGAGACCGGGAGAAAGAGACCGGGAGAGAGAGACCGGGAGAGAGAGACCGGGAGAGAGACCGGGAGAGAGACCGGGAGAGAGACCGGGAGAGACCGGGAGAAAGAGACCGGGAGAAAGAGACCGGGAGAAAGAGACCGGGAGAGAGAGCGGGAGAGAGACCGGGAGAGAGAGACCGGGAGAGAGACCGGGAGAGACCGGGAGAGTCCGGGAGAGAGACCGGGAGAGAGACCGGGAGAGAGACCGGGAGAGAGTCCCCGGGAGAGAGACCCCGGGAGAGACCCCGGGAGGGTCCGGTCCAGCCCGGGGCACTCCTGGGCATTCCCTGGGCTGCCTGCCTTCCTCCCTCCCTTTTCCTTTTTACATTTTTTCGTTTGTTTCTTCTTTTCTTCACTCTCTTTCTTTCGTTCTTTCATTCTTTTGTTCTTTCTGTATTTCTTTCTGTGTTTCTTCCTGTATTTTTTTCTTTCTCTTGCTGTATTGCTGTATTTCTTTCTGTCTTTCTGTTTTTCAGTATTTCTTTCAGTACTTCTTTCCCTCTCCCTCTCCCTCTCCCTTTCCCTTCCCTCGCCACTCTCATCCTCTCCCTTCTGCTCTCCTTTCCACTTTTCCCTTTCCCTTTATTTCTTTCCCTCTCCCTCTCTCCTTTCCCTTTCCCTCTCCAGTTTTCCCTTCCCACTTTTCCCTTTCCACATTTCCCTCTCCCTCTCCTCTCCTCTCCTCTCCTCTCCTCTCCTCTCCTCTCCTCTCCTCTCCTCTCCTCCCTTTGCCTTTTCCCTCTCCCTCTCCACTTTTCCCTTTCCCTTTCCTTTTCCACTTTTCCCTTTCCCTTTATTTCTTTCCCTTCCCCTCTCCCTCTCCCCTTTCCCTCTCCACTTTTCCCTCTCCCTCTCCCCTGTCCCTGTCCCTCTCCCTCTCCCCTCTCCCTCTCCCCTTTCCCTCTCCACTTTTCCCTTTCTACTTTTCCCTCTCCCTCTCCCCTTCCCCTCTCCCTCTCCCCTTCCCCTCTCCTCTCCCTTTCCACTTTTCCCTCTCCTCTCCCTCTCCCTCTCCCCTTTCCCTCTCCACTTTTCCCTTTCTACTTTTCCCTCTCCCTCTCCCCTTCCCCTCTCCTTTCCCTCTCCACTTTTCCCTCTCCCTCTCCCTCTCCCCTTTCCCCTCTCCACTTTTCCCTTTCCACTTTTCGCTTTCCCTCTCCCTCTCCACTTTTCCCTTCCCCTTTCCCTCGCCCTCTCCCTCTCCCTCTCCCTTCTCCCTCTCCACTTTTCCCTCTCCTCTCCCCGCTCACCTTGCAGATCCTGGGCTCTCGGCACGTCGCTCCCACATCCACCACGTAGATCCGGGACGAGATGAGGCTCGGCAGCACCAGCTTGGTCCTTTTGGCCGCGGCGCCGCTCTCGAAGCAGCCGCAGCCGGGCCGGGCCCAGCCCGCGCAGTGCAGCTCGTCCTTCAGGTTGGGCATGGGCAGCCGGTGTGTCACCTGCGGGGACAGCGGGGACAGCGCGGTGACACCGGGAGCAGGGAGGGACAGCGGTGTGTCACCTGCGGGGACAGCGGGGACAGCGCGGTGACACCGGGAGTGAGGGAGGGACAGCGGTGTGTCACCTGCG
Organism: Acanthornis magna; assembly: GCA_036785705.1. NCBI lineage: Eukaryota > Metazoa > Chordata > Aves > Passeriformes > Acanthizidae > Acanthornis > Acanthornis magna. The sequence continues at coordinate 250,675 of JAWUZG010001040.1, forward strand.
GGGACAGCGGGGACAGCGCGGTGACACCGGGAGTGAGGCAGGGACAGCGGTGTGTCACCTGCGGGGACAGCGGGGACAGCGCGGTGACACCGGGAGTGAGGGAGGGACAGCGGTGTGTCACCTGCGGGGACAGCGGGGACAGCGCGGTGACACCGGGAGTGAGGGACAGCCGTGTGTCACCTGCGGGGACAGCGGGGACAGCGCGGTGACACCGGGAACAGGGAGGGACAGCGGGGGGACACCTGCGGGGACAGCGGGAGGGACAGCGGGACGGAGTGAGAACCGGGGATCGGGACGGACACCAGAGTGACACCGGCACCGGGAGGGACACTGGAGTGACACCGGGGTGACGCTGGCACCGGGAGGGATACCGGCACCGGGAGGGACACCGGAGTGACACCGGAGTGACACCGGAGTGACACCGGAGTGACGCCGGCACCAGGAGGGACAGCGGGAGCAGAGTGAGGAACGGGGAGGACACCGGGACCGGGAGGGACACAGGGAGGGAGCGATGGGCAGCCGGTGTGTCACCTGCGGGAGCGGGACACCGGAACGGGGGTGAGGGACGGAGGGGACAGCGGGAGGGACACCGGGAACAGGGAGGGAGTGCTGGGAGCCGGGAGAGAGAACCGGGAGGGAGCGATGGGCAGCCGGTGCGTCACCTGCGGGAGCGGGGGGACAGCGGGGACGAGGGTGAGAACCGGGAGGGACACCGCGAGGGACACCGGGAACCGGGACGAGTACCGGGACCGACACCGGGAACGGGAGTGAGCGATGGGAACCGGGAGGGAGTGATGGGAACCGGGAGGGAGTGATCCCCGGGGAACCGGGAATGAGCGATGGGGAACGGGGAGTGAACCACGGGAGGAACGGGAATGAGCTCCGGGAACCGGGAATGAGTCCGGGGGGAGGGGGAATGAGTCCCGGGGAACCGGGAATGAGCCACGGGAGGAACGGGAATGAGAGATGGGGAACGGGGAGTGAGCCACGGGAGGAACGGGAACGAGCCCCGGGGAGCGGGAATGAGCCCGAGGAACCGGGAATGAGTCCCGAGGAGAGGGAAGGAGCCCCGCAGCTCTCCGTACCGGGCCCAGTACACCCAGTACACACCGTACCGGCACCAGTACACCCAGTACACACTGTACCGGTCCCAGTACACACCATACCAGTACACCCAGCACACACCGTGCCGGTACCAGTACACCCAGTACACACCGTACCGGTCCCAGTACACACCATACCAGTACACCCAGCACACACCGTACCGGTACCAGTACACCCAGTACACACCGTACCGGTCCCAGTACACACCATACCAGTACACCCAGTACACACCGTACCGGTACCAGTACACCCAGTACACACCGTGCCGGTACCAGTACACCCAGTACACCCAGCACACACCGTACCGGTGCCGGTCCATCGCACACCGTACCGGTCCCAGTACACCCAGTACACACCGTACCAGTACACCCAGCACACACCGTACCGGTGCCGGTCCATCGCACACCGTGCCGGTCCCAGTACACCCAGTACACACCATACCAGTACACCCAGTACACACCGTACCGGTGCCGCTCCCCAGCTGCCCGTACCTGTCCGTAGTGCGCGGAGCGCGGGTTGAGGTCCACCGTGGCCAGGAAATCAGGCTGCTCGATGCCCGTGCAGCGGTAGGTGCAGGTCACGTAGGCCACCTCCTCCCTCGGCGCTGGGGACACAGAGCCGCGCTCGGACCGCGCCGGGAGGGCCAAGCAAGGGACCCGGAGCGCTCCGGGCCACTCCCGCCGAGGGACGGCCGTGCCTTTCGGGAGGCGGCGATGGCCTCCGCCTGCCCCGGGAGGGGAGCGGGCGAGGGGAGCCGCCGGGAGTGGCATTGTCCCCGCGGGGAGGGACACGAGTCCCGCAATTGTCCCCAGTCCAGGGAATTGTCCCCAATCCAGGGAATTGTCCCCAATCCAGGGAATTGTCCCCGCGGGGAGGGACAGGAGTCCCGGAATTGTCCCCAATCCAAGGAATTGTCCCCAATCCAGGGAATTGTCCCCGCGGGGAGAGAGGGGCTCGGGAAGAGGGATGAGCTCAGGGATGTCCCAAAATCCCCCGAATTGTCCCCAATCCAGCCCCGATCCCAGGGAATTCTCCCCGTGGGGAAGGAAGGGGTTCAGCAGCAACGCTGAACCCTCAGGGACCCCAAAATCGCCCGAATTCGCCCCAATCCAGCCCCGCTCCCAGGTCCCGCTCGAGAAGGGGTTCAGCACCAACGCTGAGCTCTCGGGAACCCCAAAATCGCCCGAATTCGCCCCAATCCAGCCCCGCCCCAGGCCCCGCTCCCGCACTCGCCTTTCACAGGGTCGGGGCACGAGGAGTACTCGTAGCACTGAGCTCTGCATCTGTCTGGGGACAGAGGGGACACCGTGAGCCGCGCCTGTCCCACGGCCCCACCCCCGAGAGGCTCCTGTGCCCCCAAAATTCCCCGAATTGTCCCCCCTGAGAGGGTCCGTGTGACCCCAAAATTCCCTGAATTGTCCCCATTCCCGAGGGTCCTGTGACCCCAAAATTCCCCGAATTGTCCCCACTGAGAGGGTCCTGTGACCCCAAAATTCCCCGAATTGTCCCCATTGCAGAGGGTCCTGTGACCCCAAAATTCCCCGAATTGCCCCCATTGCCGAGTGTCCTGTGACCCCAAAATTCCCCGAATTCTCCCCACTGAGAGGGTCCTGTGACCCCAAAATTCCCCGAATTGTCCCCATTGCAGAGGGTCCTGTGACCCCAAAATTCCCCGAATTGTCCCCATTGCAGAGGGTCCTGTGACCCCAAAATTCCCCGAATTGTCCCCATTGCAGAGGGTCCCTAACCCCCCACAGCAGGGACGGGGACAGAGCTGGGATGGTGACAGAGCTGGGATGGGCTGGGGACAGAGCTGTCCCCAAAGCTGGGATGGGATCCATGGGATCCATGGCATGGGGACAGTGTCGCCGAGCCAGGACGGTGTCCATGGGATCCATGGCATGGGGACAGAGTGTCCCCAGAGCCGGGGCAGGATCCATGGCATGGGGACAGAGCTGTCCCCAGAGCCGGGGCAGGATCCATGGCACGGGGACAGAATGTCGCTGAGTCAGGATGGGATCCATGGGATGGATGGGACAGGGACAGAGCTGTCCCCAGAGCCAGGACGGTGCCCATGACATAGGGACAGAGCTGTCCCCAGAGCCAGGACGGTGCCCATGACATAGGGACAGCGCTGTCCCCAGAGCCGGGACGATGTCCATGGCACGGGGACAGAGTGTCGCAGGGTGGGGATGGCATCCATGGGATCCATGGCACGGGGACAGAGCTGTCCCCAGAGCCGGGGCAGGATCCATGGCATGGGGACAGAGTGTCCCCAGAGCCGGGGCAGGATCCATGGCATGGGGACAGAGCTGTCCCCAGAGCCGGGGCAGGATCCATGGCACGGGGACAGAGTGGCCCCGAGGCCGCGGGGGTCCCTTACCCATGGCTGAGCGGAGTTGATCGGAGCTGATCGCAGTGGATCTGAGCTGACGGGAGCTGCGCTCGGAGCGGAGCGGATGGGATCGGATGGGATCGGATGGGATCGCAGCTGCTGTGCCGTGCCCGAGGCTGTGCCGTGCCCAGCTCGCTCCCGGGGGGTTTTTATCGCTGCCCAAGGGTGGGCGCAGCGCGGCCCAGCCCAGGGAGGGGCTGCCCATGGCTCGGGAGGGGCCAGCCCCGAGCTGCGGCTTCTCTCCGCCTGCCGCCGCCCATCGGGGCCCGGAGTGCTGCTCCAGCAGCTCTGCCCCAGCCCGGCCCAAAGAATCCCCAAAAATCCCAAAATAATCCCAAATCATCCCGGAGTGCTGCTCCAGCAGCTCTGCCCTAGCCCGGCCCAAAGAATCCCCAAAAATCCCCAAATAATCCCGAATGGTCATCCCAAATCATCCCGAAGTGCTGCTCCAGCAGCTCTGCCCCAGCCCGGCCCAAAGAATCCCCAAAAATCCCAAAATAATCCCAAATCATCCCGGAGTGCTGCTCCAGCAGCTCTGCCCTAGCCCGGCCCAAAGAATCCCCAAAAATCCCCAAATAATCCCGAATGGTCATCCCAAATCATCCCGAAGTGCTGCTCCAGCAGCTCTGCCCCAGCCCGGCCCAAAGAATCCCAAAAAATCCCTAAATCATCCCGAATCGTCATCCCAAATCATCATCCCAAATCATCCCGGAGCTGCTGCTCGAGCAGCTCTGCCCTCAGCCCGAGCCGAGCCCAAAGAATCCCAAAAAATCCCAAAATAATCCCAAATCATCCCGGAGTGCTGCTCCAGCAGCTCTGCCTCAGCCCGGCCCAAAGAATCCCAAAAAATCCCAAAATAATCCCGAATGGTCATCCCAAATCATCATCCCAAATCATCCCGGATCTGCTGCTCGAGCAGCTCTGCCTCAGCCTGGCCCAAAAAATCCCCAAAAATCCCAAAATAATCCCGAATCATCATCCCAAATCATCATCCCGAGTCCTCATCCCAAATCATCCCGGAGTGCTGCTCGAGCAGCTCTGCCCCAGCCCGGCCCAAAGAATCCCAAAATAATCCCGAATGGTCATCCCAAATCATCCTGGAGTGCTGCTCGAGCAACTCTGCCTCAGCCCGGCCCAAAGAATCCCCAAAAATCCCTAAATCATCCCGAATCGTCATCCCAAATCATCATCCCAAATCATCCCGGAGCTGCTGCTCGAGCAGCTCTGCCCTCAGCCCGAGCCGAGCCCAAAGAATCCCAAAAAATCCCAAAATAATCCCAAATCATCCCGGAGTGCTGCTCCAGCAGCTCTGCCTCAGCCCGGCCCAAAGAATCCCAAAAAATCCCAAAATAATCCCAAATCATCCCGGAGTGCTGCTCGAGCAACTCTGCCTCAGCCCGGCCCCACTCCGCACTCAGAGCAGAGCCCGAGCCCAAAAAATCCCAAAAAATCCCAAAATAATCCCGAATCATCATCCCTAATCATCCCGAATCATCCCGAATGATAATCCCAAAGAATCACAAAGAATCCCAAAGAATCCCGAATAATTTAAAAGAATCCCAAAGAATCCCAGATCATCCCAAATAATCCTAAATTATCCCAAATAATCCCGAATAATGCAAAATCATCCCGAATCATCCCCAATAATCCCGAAGACAGAGGCAATTCCCGATCCCAGGGATGGGCCCGAGGATCTTTGGGATCCTGATCCTAATTCCTGATCCTAATTCCTGATCCTGATCGTAATTCCTGATTAGTAGAATTAGGAAAAAAGGAAAATTTGGGAATTTCGGGAGGGGCTCTGTCCCAGGGACACAATTCCCTTTTGGGAAAATTTGGGAAAATTTGGGAATTTCGGGAGGGGCTCGGACACAATTCCCTTGGGGAAAATTGGGGAATTTCGGGAGGGGCTCGGACACAATTCCCTGAGGGAAAATTGGGGAAAATTTGGGAATTTCGGGAGGGGCTCGGACACAATTCCCTTGGGGAAAATTTGGGAAAATTTGGGAATTTCGGGAGGGGCTCAGACACAATTCCCTCCAATAGGAAAATTTGGGAAAATTTGGGAATTTCGGGAGGGGCTCGGACACAATTCCCTCCAATAGGAAAATTTGGGAAAATTTGGGAATTTCGGGAGGGGCTCGGACGCAATTCTTTTTGGGAAAATTGGGGAATTTCGGGAGGGGCTCGGACACAATTCCCTGAGGGAAAATTGGGGAAAATTTGGGAAAATTGGTGAAAATTGGGGAATTTCGGGCGCCGCTGCCGCGCCCCGCGCTGTCCCCGCGGCTCCTCGCAGCTGCTCATTAGCGAGCAGGTTCATTAAGCCGCCCCTCATTAGCGAGCTCGCTCATCAAGCCGCCCCTCATTAGCTGAGCCGCGCTGCTCTCGGTGGCTTCCCCCGGTGACGTCACTGGGGTCCCGCCCTGCCCAGCGCGGCTGTCGCGATAGCGCCGCGATAAGGACGCGATAAGATGGAAATTTGGGGAAATTTCTGCTGGAAATGGGGAAAGCTCTCTGAAATGGCGAATTTGTGATTTCCGAAAGTTAAATTTATTCTTAAAGGCGCAGCCCCAAAGGAGCGAACGCTGCAAAAAGCGCAGGAAAAATTAAAAAATAAAAAAACCCCGAAAATAATAATAATAATAATAAAAAAAAGGGACAGAAATAAAACCAAAACAGATCCCCGAAAAGAAAGAACACCTCCCCATGAAACGATTTAAAAACTGAACAAAAAAAAAAAAAAATCCCAAAACGAACAGAAAAACCCAAAAAAAGAAAAACCCCAAAAAAGAAAAACCCAAAAAAAAAACCCCAAAAAAGAAAAACCCAAAAAAAGAAAAACCCCCAAAAAAAAACCCCAAAAAAAGAAAAACCGCCAAGAAAACCCCCAAAAAACGAATACCATAAAACAAAAAGCACAAGCCCCTCAAAAAACAAACAAAAATCCTAAACCAAAAACTACCAAAAATCCCCGACAAACTAACAAAAACCGCCAAAAATCCCAAAAAAACGAACAAAAACCTCCAAAACAAAAACCACAAGCCCCCCCACAAAATGAACGAAAAGCCCAAAAAGAAAAACCACAAACCTCCCCAAAACAACAAACCCCCTCAAAAAAAACCCCAAATCACAAAAAAAAACCCAGAGCCGAACCCTCCACAAAAAAAGAAGAAAGAATAAAAAGAAAAAAAAGGGAAAAAAAGGGGAAAAAAGGAAAAAAAAAGGGAAAAAAGGGAAAAAAGGAAAAAAAGGAAAAAAAAAGGAAAAAAAAAAAGAAAGAAAAGAAAAAGAAGGGGAAAAAAAAGAAAAAAAGGAAGAAACCCCAAAATTTTTTGGGGAGCCGGAAATTCCCGTGGCGCAGCAGATCATTCCCAGATAAATCCTCTCCCGAACCCCAAATCTCATTTCCTCCGCCCCCGACGCTGCCCATCCTTAATTAATTCCCTAATTAATTCCTTAATTAATTCCCGCTCCCTAATTTCGGCTCGGCGCCGGCGCCGCCTGGCCCTGGAAGGTTCCGGAATTTCCTGCCCCCCCGGAACCTTTGAACCCCAAAATCTGAGATTAGCTCAAAATTTCCGAGCGTTGGGAATTTGGGGTTCGGCCCAGGGCTGGGTTTGGGATTTGGGGGTTTGGGGTTTGGGGATTTGGGGTTCGGAGATTTGGGGTTTGGGGATTTGGGATTTGGGGATTTGGGATTTGAGGTTTGGGGAGTGCCCGGCGCGGTCCTGATGGGGTTTGGGATTTGAGATGTCCTCAATTCCCCTCCCAAACCCCAAATTTTTAATGTGTCACCGAGGGAAATGAATTTGCTGATTGTCCCGAGTTTTCCCTGATTTTTTTCCCGATTTTTCCCTCATTTTCCCTGATTTTTTCCTGATTTTTCCCTTGATTTCCCTGATTTTCCCTAACTTTTCCTGATTTTTTCCCCTGTTTTTATTTGATTTTTTCCCGACTTTTCCTCATTTTTTCCCAGATTTCCCTCCGATTTTTCTTGATTTCCCCCTGATTTTTTCCCTGATTTTTTCTCTTGACTTTTCCTGTTTTTTTCCAATTTTTCATGGTGTTCCCTGGCGCGATCCCGGTGGGGTTTGGGATTTGAGATGTCCTCAATTCCCCTCCCAAACCCCAAATTTTTAATGTGTCACCGAGGGAAATGAATTTGCTGATTGCCCCGAGCTTTTCCTGATTTTTTTCCCGATTTTTCCCCTCATTTTCCCTGATTTATCCTGATTTTTCCCTTGATTTCTCTGATTTTCCCTAATTTTTCCTGATTTTTTCCCCTGTTTTTATTTGATTTTTTCCCGACTTTTCCTCATTTTTTTCCCACATTTCCCTCCGATTTTTCTTGATTTCCCCCCGATTTTCCCCTCATTTTCCCTGACTTTTCCTGATTTTTTTTCCGATTTTCCTCCTGATTTTCCCTAATTTATCCAGATTTTTTTTCTGATTTTTCCTGATTTTTCCCCGACTTTTCATCATTTTTTTCCCAGATTTCCCTCCGATTTTTCTTGATTTCCCCCTGACTTTCCCTGATTTTTTTCCTGACTTTTCCTGATTTTTTTCCCCGATTTTCCCCCTGATTTTCCCTGATTTTTTCCCTGATTTTTCCCTATTTTTTCCCTGATTTTTTCCCTGACTTTTCCTGTTTTTTTCCCGATTTTTCTTGACGCGATCCATAATAAATTAATAAATAATAAATGAGGGAAAAGAAGTAATAAACAACAAATGATAAATTCTAAGTTCTAATTGAACAATAATAATAATAATAATAACAATAAATAAATAATGATTAATAATAAGTAATAAACAAGTGATAAATAATAAATTATAAATTAAAATTAAATACCAATAATACAAATAATACTAATAATACTAATAATTCTAATAAAAAATAAAAAAGAATAAATAAAAAGAATAAAAATAATTTAAAAATTATAAAGAATAAACGACAATTAAATGGCAATACTACTAATAAAATAATGAAGAATTAATAAAACTAATAATACTAATAATTCCAGTAATACTAATAATAAAATAAAAAAGAATAAATAAAAATAATAAAAATAATTTTAAAATGGTAAAGAATAAACGCAATTAAATAGCAATACTACTAATAAAATAATGAAGAATTAATAAAACTACTACTACTACTAATAATAATAATACTAATAATAATACTAATAATAAAATAAAAAAGAATAAATAAAAATAATAAAAATAATTAGAAAATGATAAAGAATAAACGACAATTAAATAGTAATACTACTAATAAAATCATGAAGAATTAATAAAACTAATAATGCTATTAAGACTATTAATACTATTGATACTAATAATACTAATAATTCTAGTAATACTAATAATTCCAGTAATATTAATAATGAAATAATAAAGAATAAATAAACGTAATTTAAAAATTATAAAGAGTAAACTAAAATTAAAGAGTAACACTACTAATAAAATAATAAAGAATAAATAAAATTAATAAATACAGTTAACAAATAACAAATTATAAAGAATAAATATAGAAATAATAATAAAAAATAAATTATTTATTTATTTCGGATCAATCCCTTGGGACTCGGAGCCTCCCCTCCTTGCCGCGTCATTCCCAAAATTCCAGCGCTTCCTTATCGCGTCCTTATCGCGGCGCTATCGCGTCCTTATCGCGTCCTTATCGCGTCCTTATCGCGGCGCTATCGCGACAGCCGCGCTGGGCAGGGCGGGACCCCAGTGACGTCACCGGGGGAAGCCACCGAGAGCAGCGCGGCTCAGCTAATGAGGGGCGGCTTGATGAGCGAGCTCGCTAATGAGGGGCGGCTTAATGAACCTGCTCGCTAATGAGCAGCTGCGAGGAGCCGCGGGGACAGCGCGGGGCGCGGCAGCGGCGCCCGAAATTCCCCAATTTTCACCAATTTTCCTATTGGAGGGAATTGTGTCCGAGCCCCTCCCGAAATTCCCAAATTTTCCCCAATTTTCCCAAATTTTCCCCAAGGGAATTGTGTCCGAGCCCCTCCCGAAATTCCCGAATTTTTCCCAAGGGAATTGTGTCCCTGGGACTGAGCCCCTTCTGAAATTCCCCAATTTTCCCTAATTTTCCCTAAGGGAATTGTGTCCAAGCCCCTCCCGAAATTCCCGAATTTTCCCAAAAAGAATTGTGTCCGACCCCTCCCGAAATTCCCAAATTTTCCCAAATTTTCCTATTGGAGGGAATTGTGTCCGAGCCCCTCCCGAAATTCCCAAATTTTCCCCAATTTTCCCCAAGGGAATTGTGTCCGAGCCCCTCCCGAAATTCCCAAATTTTCCCCAATTTTCCCAAATTTTCCCAAATTTTCCCCAAGGGAATTGTGTCCGAGCCCCTCCCGAAATTCCCAAATTTTCCCCAAGGGAATTGTGTCCGAGCCCCTCCCGAAATTCCCGAATTTTCCCCAATTTTCCTATTGGAGGGAATTGTGTCCGAGCCCCTCCCGAAATTCCCGAATTTTCCCCAATTTTCCTATTGGAGGGAATTGTGTCCGAGCCCCTCCCGAAATTCCCGAATTTTCCCCAATTTTCCCCAAGGGAATTGTGTCCCTGGGACTGAGCCCCTCCCGAAATTCCCAAATTTTCCCAAATTTTCCCCAAGGGAATTGTGTCCCTGGGACTGAGCTCCTCCCGAAATTCCCAAATTTTCCTATCGGATGGGCCTTGGGATGGTCCCCGGGATCATCGGGATCAGGATCAGGAATTGAGATCAGGATCCCAAAGTTCCTTGGGCTCATCCCTGGGATCGGGAATTGCCTCCATCGGGATCAGGAATTAGGATCAGGAATTAGGATCAGGATCAGGAATTCGGATCAGGATCCCTTCGGTGCCCGGAGCCACTGTGGGGCCGAGGCTCGGGCGGGGCTTTGGGATAATTTGTGATTATTTGGGCTTATTCGGGATGATTTGGGATGAATTGGCATTATTTGGGATGATCGGGGATTCTTTGGGATTCTTTTAGATTATTCAGGATTCTTTGAGATTCTTTGCGATTCTTTGTGATTCTTTGGGATTATTCGGGATGATTCTTTGGGATTATCATTCGGGATATATCGGGATGATTTGGGATGATGATTCGGGATTATTTTGGGATTATTTTGGGATTTTTTGGACTGATTTGGGCTCGGCTCGGGCTGAGGCAGAGCTGCTCGAGCAGCAGCTCCGGGATGATTTGGGATGACCATTCGGGATTATTTTGGGATTTTTTGGGATTCTTTGGGCTCGGCTCGGGCTGAGGCAGAGCTGCTCGAGCAGCACTCCGGGATGATTTGGGATGAGGATTCGGGATGATTTAGGGATTTTTTGGGATTCTTTGGGCCGGGCTGAGGCAGAGCTGCTGGAGCAGCACTCCGGGATGATTTGGGATGAGGATTCGGGATGATTTGGGGATTTTTGGGGATTCTTTGGGCCGGGCTGAGGCAGAGCTGCTCGAGCAGCACTCCGGGATGATTTGGGATTATTTTGGGATTTTTTGGGATTCTTTGGGCCGGGCTGGGGCAGAGCTGCTGGAGCAGCACTTCGGGATGATTTGGGATGACCATTCGGGATTATTTGGGGATTTTTGGGGATTCTTTGGGCCGGGCTGAGGCAGAGCTGCTCGAGCAGCATTCCGGGATGATTTGGGATTATTTTGGGATTTTTGGGGATTCTTTGGGCCGGGCTGGGGCAGAGCTGCTGGAGCAGCACTCCGGGCCCCGATGGGCGGCGGCAGGCGGAGAGAAGCCGCAGCTCGGGGCTGGCCCCTCCCGAGCCATGGGCAGCCCCTCCCTGGGCTGGGCCGCGCTGCGCCCACCCTTGGGCAGCGATAAAAACCCCCCGGGAGCGAGCTGGGCACGGCACAGCCTCGGGCACGGCACAGCAGCTGCGATCCCATCCGATCCCATCCGATCCCATCCGCTCCGCTCCGAGCGCAGCTCCCGTCAGCTCAGATCCACTGCGATCAGCTCCGATCAACTCCGCTCAGCCATGGGTAAGGGACCCCCGCGGCCTCGGGGCCACTCTGTCCCCATGCCATGGATCCTGCCCCGGCTCTGGGGACACTCTGTCCCCATGCCATGGATCCTGCCCCGGCTCTGGGGACAGCTCTGTCCCCATGCCATGGATCCTGCCCCGGCTCTGGGGACAGCTCTGTCCCCATGCCATGGATCCCATGGATGCCATCCCCACCCTGCGACACTCTGTCCCCGTGCCATGGACATCGTCCCGGCTCTGGGGACAGCGCTGTCCCTATGTCATGGGCACCGTCCTGGCTCTGGGGACAGCTCTGTCCCTGTCCCATCCATCCCATGGATCCCATCCTGACTCAGCGACATTCTGTTCCCATGCCACGGATCCTGTCCCGGATCTGGGGACAGCTCTGTCCCCATGCCATGGATCCCATGGATCCCATCCCAGCTTTGGGGACAGCTCTGTCACCATCCCAGCTCTGTCCCCGTCCTCGCTGTGGGGTGTTAGGGACCCTCTTGAATGGGGACAATTCAGGGAATTTTGGGGTCACAGGACCCTCGGGAATGGGGAAAATTCGGGGAATTTTGGGGTCACACGGACCCTCTCGGTGGGGACAATTCAGGGAATTTTGGGGTCACACGGACCCTCTCAGGGGGGACAATTCGGGGAATTTTGGGGTCACAGGAGCCTCTCGGGGGTGGGGCCGTGGGACAGGCGCGGCTCACGGTGTCCCCTCTGTCCCCAGACAGATGCAGAGCTCAGTGCTACGAGTACTCCTCGTGCCCCGACCCTGTGAAAGGCGAGTGCGGGAGCGGGGCCTGGGGCGGGGCTGGATTGGGGCGAATTCGGGCGATTTTGGGGTCCCTGAGGGTTCAGCGTTGGTGCTGAACCCCTAAATTCCTAATGAAGAGAATTCCCTGGGAGCGGGGCTGGATTGGGGCGAATTCGGGCGATTTTGGGGTTCCCGAGAGCTCAGCGTTCGTGCTGAACCCCTTCCCGAGCGGGACCTGGGGGCGGGGCTGGATTGGGGCGGATTCGGGCGATTTTGGGGTCCCTGAGGGTTCAGCGTTGGTGCTGAACTCCTTCAGTCCTTATGGGGACAATTCCCTGGGATCGGGGCTGGATTGGGGACAATTCCGGGATTGCTGTCCCTCCCCGCGGGGACAATTCCCTGGATTGGGGACAATTCCCTGGATTGGGGACAATTCCCTGGGATTTTGGGACAATTCGGGCGATTTTGGGGTCTCCCTGAGCTCGGCGCTCGCTCCGAGCCCTTCCCTCCCCGCGGGGACAATTCCTTGGACAATGGGGACAACTCCAGGATTCCTGTGCCTCCCCGCGGGGACAATTCCCTGGATTGGGGACAATTCCCTGGATTGGGGACAATTCCCTGGACTGGGGACAATTGCGGGACTCGTGTCCCTCCCCGCGGGGACAATGCCACTCCCGGCGGCTCCCCTCGCCCGCTCCCCTCCCGGGGCAGGCGGAGGCCATCGCCGCCTCCCGAAAGGCACGGCCGTCCCTCGGCGGGAGTGGCCCGGAGCGCTCCGGGTCCCTTGCTTGGCCCTCCCGGCGCGGTCCGAGCGCGGCTCTGTGTCCCCAGCGCCGAGGGAGGAGGTGGCCTACGTGACCTGCACCTACCGCTGCACGGGCATCGAGCAGCCTGATTTCCTGGCCACGGTGGACCTCAACCCGCGCTCCGCGCACTACGGACAGGTACGGGCAGCTGGGGAGCGGCACCGGTACGGTGTGTACTGGGTGTACTGGTATGGTGTGTACTGGGTGTACTGGGACCGGCACGGTGTGCGATGGACCGGTACCGGTACGGTGTGTGCTGGGTGTACTGGTATGGTGTGTACTGGGTGTACTGGTGCCGGTACGGCGTGTACTGGGTGTACTGGGACCGGTACGGTGTGTACTGGGTGTACTGGGACCGGTACGGTGTGTACTGGGTGTACTGGGACCGGTACAGTGTGCGAGGGACCAGCACCGGTACGGTGTGTACTGGGTGTACTGGGACCGGTACGGTGTGTGCTGGTACCGGTACGGTGTGTACTGGGTGTACTGGGCCGGGTACGGAGAGCTGCGGGACTCATTCCCGCTCCCCGGGGCTCATTCCCGTTCCTCCCGTGATTCACTCCCCGTTCCTCATCTCTCATTCCCGGTTCCCGGGGCTCATTCCCGGCTCCCGGTGCTTGCTCCCGGTTCCCCCATGGCTCCCTCCCGGTTCCCGGCACTGACTCCCGGTTCCCATCGCTCATTCGCGCTCCTCCCGGGCGCAGTTCCGCTCCCCATCGCTCCCTCCCGGTTCCCATCGCTCCCTCCCGGTTCCCATCGCTCCCTCCCGGTTCCCATCGCTCGCTCCCGGTTCCCGGCACTCACTCCCGGTCCCGGCATCCCTCCCGCTCCCCATCGCTCACTGCCGGTGCCGGTGCTCACTCCCATCACTCCCTCCCGGTCCCGGTGTCCCTCCCGGTTCCCGTCACTCACTCCCGGTGCTCATTCCCCATTCCCCATCGCTCACTCCCGGCGTTCCTCCGGCTCCCCGCTTCTCACTCCGGTTCCCGCTGTCCCTCCCGGTGCCGGTGTCACCCCGGTGTCCCTCCCGGTGCCGGTGTCACCCCGGTGTCCCTCCCGGTGCCGGCGTCACCCCGGTGTTCCGCTGTCCCCGCAGGTGTCCCCCCGCTGTCCCTCCCTGTTGCCGGTGTCACCGCGCTGTCCCCGCTGTCCCCGCAGGTGACACACCGCTGTCCCTGCCTCACTCCCGGTGTCACCGCGCTGTCCCCGCTGTCCCCGCAGGTGACACACCGCTGTCCCTGCCTCACTCCCGGTGTCACCGCGCTGTCCCCGCTGTCCCCGCAGGTGACACACCGCTGTCCCTGCCTCACTCCCGGTGTCACCGCGCTGTCCCCGCTGTCCCCGCAGGTGTCCCCCCGCTGTCCCTGCCTCACTCCCGGTGTCACGGCGCTGTCCCCGCTGTCCCCGCAGGTGACACACCGCTGTCCCTGCCTCACTCCCGGTGTCACCGCGCTGTCCCCGCTGTCCCCGCAGGTGACACACCGCTGTCCCTCCCTCACTCCCGGTGTCACCGCGCTGTCCCCGCTGTCCCCGCAGGTGACACACCGCTGTCCCTGCCTCACTCCCGGTGTCACCGCGCTGTCCCCGCTGTCCCCGCAGGTGACACACCGCTGTCCCTCCCTCACTCCCGGTGTCACCGCGCTGTCCCCGCTGTCCTCGCAGGTGACACACCGCTGTCCCTGCCTCACTCCCGGTGTCACCGCGCTGTCCCCGCTGTCCCCGCAGGTGACACACCGCTGTCCCTCCCTCACTCCCGGTGTCACCGCGCTGTCCCCGCTGTCCCCGCAGGTGACACACCGGCTGCCCATGCCCAACCTGAAGGACGAGCTGCACTGCGCGGGCTGGGCCCGGCCCGGCTGCGGCTGCTTCGAGAGCGGCGCCGCGGCCAAAAGGACCAAGCTGGTGCTGCCGAGCCTCATCTCGTCCCGGATCTACGTGGTGGATGTGGGAGCGACGTGCCGAGAGCCCAGGATCTGCAAGGTGAGCGGGGAGAGGAGAGGGAAAAGTGGAGAGGGAGAAGGGAGAGGGAGAGGGCGAGGGAAAGGGGAAGGGAAAAGTGGAGAGGGAGAGGGAAAGCGAAAAGTGGAAAGGGAAAAGGGGAGAGGGGAAAGGGGAGAGGGAGAGGGGAGAGGGAGAGGGAAATGTGGAGAGGGAAAGGGGAGATGGAGAGGGGAAGGGAAAGGGGAAAGGGAAAGGGGAGAGGGAAAGAAATAAAGGGAAAGGAAAAGGTGGAAAAGGAAAGGGAAAAGTGGAGAGGGAGAGGGAAAAGGGGAGAGGGAGAGGGAAAGGGAAAGGAAAAAGTGAAAAGGGAAAAGTGGAGAGGGAAAGGGGAGAGCGAGAGGGAGAGGGGAAAGGGAAAGGGGAGAGGGGAAGGGAAATGTGGAGAGGGAAAAGGAAAGGGGAAAGGGAAAGGAGACAGGGAAAGAAATAAAGGGAAAGGGAAAAGTGGAGAGGGAAAGGGAAAAGTGGAGAGGGAAAGGGAAAAGTGGAGAGGGAAAGGGAAAAGTGGAGAGGGAAAGGGAAAAGAGGAGAGGAGAGGAGAGGAGAGGAGAGGAGAGGAGAGGAGAGGAGAGGAGAGGAGAGGAGAGGAGAGGGAAATGTGGAAAGGGAAAAGTGGGAATGGAAAACTGGAGAGGGAAAGGGAAAGGGAAAGGGAAAGGGAAAGGAGAGAGGGAGAGGGAAAGAAATAAAGGGAAAGGGAAAAGTGGAAAGGAGAGCAGAAGGGAGAGGGTGAGAGTGGCGAGGGAAGGGAGAGGGAGAGGGAGAGGGAACGAAGTACTGAAAGAAATACTGAAATACTGAAAGAGAAAGAAAGAAATACAGAAAGAAACACAGAAACAAATACAGAAAGAACGAAAGAATGAAAGAACGAAAGAAAGAGAGTGAAGAAAAGAAGAAACAAACGAAAAAATGTAAAAAGGAAAAGGGAGGGAGGAAGGCAGGCAGCCCAGGCAGTGCCCAGGAGTGCCCTGGGCTGGACCGGACCCTCCCGGGGCTCTGTCCCGGACCCTCCCGGTGTCTCTCCCGGTGTCTCTCCCGGGGTCTCTCCCGGTCTCTCTCCCGGTCTCTCTCTCCCGGTCTCTCTCTCCCGGTCTCTCTCTCCCGGTCTCTCTCTCCCGGTCTCTCTCTCCCGGTCTCTCTCCCGGTCTCTCTCTCCCGGTCTCTCTCTCCCGGTCTCTCTCTCCCGGTCTCTCTCCCGGTCTCTCCCGGTCTCTCTCTCCCGGTCTCTCTCTCCCGGTCTCTCCCCCGGACTCTCTCGGTCTCTCCCGGTCTCTCTCCCGGTCTCTCTCTCCCGGTCACTCTCCCGGTCACTCTCCCGGTCTCTCTCCCGGTCTCTCTCCCGCTCTCTCTCCCGGACTCTCCCGGACTCTCTCGGTCTCTCCCGGTCTCTCCCGGGCCCTGTCGGGCTCAGCGCTGGCGGCAGAGGCTCGGGGCGGGCGGAGGCTGAAGGCTCCGAGTGCATTCCCGCAGATGATCGAGCCCGTGGATGTGTTCTGGAAGTGCAACAAAGGCTACCTGGCCACGGCGCGGGCCCTGCCCAACGGCGACATCCTGATCGCCAACATGGGCGACGCCGCGGGCAACGGCAAAGGTGCGCGAGCTGCCGGGACTGCCTTTTGACCGAGGGAATTCCCGAATTTCCTGCCGGGACTGCCTTTTGACCGAGGGAATTCCCGAATTTCCTGCCGGGATTGCCTTTTGACCGAGGGAATTCCCGAATTTACTGACGGGATTGCCTTTTGACCGAGGGAATTCCCGATTTTACTGACGGGATTGCCTTTTGACCGAGGGAATTCCCGATTTTACTGACGGGATTGCCTTTTGACCGAGGGAATTCCCGAATTTACTGCAGCGATTTCCCTTTTTATTGAGGGAATTCACGGTTTTACTGACGGGATTGCCTTTTGACCGAGGGAATTCCCTTTTTACTGAGGGAATTCCCGAATTTACTGCCGGGATTGCCTTTTGACCGAGGGAATTCCCTTTTTACTGAGGGAATTCCCGAATTTCCTGCCGGGATTGCCTTTTGACCGAGGGAATTCCCGAATTTACTGACGGGATTGCCTTTTGACCGAGGGAATTCCCGAATTTACTGAGGGAATTCCCATTTCCTGCCGGGATTGCCGATTTTACTGCCGGGATTGCCTTTTTACCGAGGGAATTCCCGATTTTACTGACGGGATTCCCATTCCCTGCCGAGATTCCCGATTTTACTGAGGGAATCACCGTTTTTACTGACAGAATTTCGGATTTTACTGAGGGAATGCCCATTTACTGAGGGAATCCCCATTTCCCTGCCGGGATTCCCGATTTTACTGAGGGAATTCCCATTTCCTGACGGGATTCCCATTTTTCCTGAGGGAATTCCCGATTTTCCTGAGGGAATTCCCGATTTTACTGAGGGAATCCCCATTTCCTGCCGGGATTCCCGATTTTTCTGAGGGAATTCCCGGTTTTACTGAGGGAATTCCATTTCCTTTGGGAATCCCCATTACCTGACGGAATTCCCGGTTTTACTGACAGAATTCTCGTTTTTACTGAGGGAATCCCATTCCCTGACAGAATCCCCATTTCCCTGAGGGAACCCCCATTTCCTGACGGAATTCCGGTTTTCCTGCCCAAATCCCCATTCCCTGAGTTCCCAAATCCCCATTCCCAAATCCCCATTTCCATTCCCAAATCCCCATTCCCAAATCCCCATTCCCAAATCCCCATTTCCCGCTGGAATTCCAATTTTCCTGTGGGAATTTCCATTTCCTGACAGCATCCCCATTCCCTCCCCAAATCCCCATTCCCAAATTCCCATTCCCATATCCCAATTTACATTTCCCAAATCCCCACTTATTACCCAAATCCCTGTTCCCTCCCCAAATTCCCCTCCTCAAATCCCCAAATCCCCATTCCCTGAGTCCCCAAATCCCCATTCCCAAATCCCCACTCCCAAATCCCCATTTCCCTGCCGGAATTCCCATTTTCCTGCGGGAAAATTCCCATCCCATCCCCTCCCCCCTCGGTGTGTCCCCCTCCCCTCCCCCCGGGGGCCACATTTGTCACCGCCCGCCGGTGTCGCGTGTCGCAGGAGGCTTCGTGGTGCTGGACGGAGAGAGCTTCGAGCTGAAGGGCAATTGGGAGAGCGAGTGCGAGGTGCCCCCGAGCGGGCACGACTTCTGGTACCAGGCCCGGCACAACGTCCTGCTCAGCTCGGCCGGGCTGGTGCCCAGGCGGGCAGGCCGCGGCTTCGACCCCGATGACCTCAAGAAAGGTGGGGGCGCGCGGGGGATGGGCTGGGGGATGGGCTGGGGGATGGGCTGGGGGATGGGCTGGGGTGGGGGATGGGCTGGGGGTGGGGGCTGGGCTGGGCTGGGCTGGGCTGGGGTGGGGGTGGAGAGGAGATGGGGTCTGGGTTGACTGGTGGGCGTAAATTCGGGATTTGTGTGTGTGCTTCCAAATCCTGAATTTCCCAAATCCTGAATTTCCCAAATCCTGGATTTCCCAAATCCTGGATTACCTGTTGGGCAAAAATTCGGGATTTCTGTGTGTGCTTCCAAATCTGAGTTTCCTGTTGGGCACAGATTCGGGATTTGTGTGTGTGTGCTTCCAAATCCTGAATTTCCCAAATCCTGAATTTCCCAAATCCTGAATTTCTGTGTGTGCTCCCCAAATCCTGTGTTCTCTGCAAATCCTGGATTGACTGGTGGGCAAAAATTCGGGATTTATGTGTGTGGTTCCAAATCCTGAATTTACTGTTGGGCACAATTCTAGATTTATGTGTGTGTGCTCTCCAAATTCTGAATTTCTGTGTGTGCTCTCCAAATCCTGAACGTCCTGTTGGGCACAAATTCGGGATTTCTGTGTGTGTTCCCCAAATCCTGAATTTCCCTGCTGGTTCCAAATCCTGCTCTTTCCCATTTTACTCTCCCCAAATCCTGCTCTTTCCCATTTTTTCTCCCCAAATTCCACCATTTCCGAGTTTATTCTCCCCAAATCCCACCCTCCCCACCCTATCCCCCCGACCCCCGCTCCCCGCGCCGCCCCTGCTCCACTCGGCTCTGGTGCCGTGTCCAGCACTGTCCCTCGGGCCGTGTCCCCTCTCCGTTCCCGTGTCGCTGTCCCCGGGGCCGTGTCCCCTCTCTGCTCTGCCCGTGTCGCTGTCCCTGGGGCCGTGTCCCCTCTCCGTTCCCGTGTCGCTGTCCCTGGGGCCGTGTCCCCTCTCCGTTCCCGTGTCGCTGACCCTCGGCCGTGTCCCCTCTCCCCTCTCCGTTCCCGTGTCGCTGTCCCTCGGGGCCGTGTCCCCTCTCCGTTCCCGTGTCGCTGTCCCCCCTGCCGTGTCCCCTCTCCGTTCCCGTGTCGCTGTCCCTCCTGCCGTGTCCCCTCTCCGTTCCCGTGTCGCTGACCCTCGGCCGTGTCCCCTCTCCGTTCCCGTGTCACTGTCCCTCGGCCGTGTCCCCTCTCCGTTCCCGTGTCGCTGACCCTCGGCCGTGTCCCCTCTCCGTTCCCGTGTCACTGTCCCTCGGCCGTGTCCCCTCTCCGTTCCCGTGTCACTGTCCCTCGGCCGTGTCCCCTCTCCGTTCCCGTGTCGCTGACCCTCGGCCGTGTCCCCAGGGGTGTTCGGTCGCCGCCTGAACGTGTGGAACCTGTCGTGCCGCAGCCTCACGCAGTGCTTCGACCTGGGCGAGGATTCGCTGCCGCTCACCGTGCGCTTCCTGCACAGCCCCGAGGCCGCCGAGGCCTACGTGGGCTGTGCCCTGAGCGGGGCCATCTTCCGCTGCTTCAAATCGTGCGAGGCGAGTGCCGAGGGCGGGCAGGGCCCCGCGGGGGGCGAGGGCGGAGCGCGGGGGGCGAGCGAGAGAACGGGCGGAGGGGCGGGGCGGAGGGGAGGGAGGGGATGGGATGGGATGGGATGGGATGGGAGGGGATGGAGGCGATGGGAGGGACGGAGGGGACGGGAGGGGATGGGAGGGATGGGAGGGGATGGGAGGGGAGGGGATGGGATGGGATGGGAGGGGATGGAGGCGATGGGAGGGACGGGAGGGATGGGAGGGGAGGGGAGGGGATGGGAGGGGACGGAGCGGCGCTGCGGAGGGGCCGCCGGGAGGGACAGGAGTGGGGACAGGGGGGGACAGGAGTGGGGTCCAGGGTTGGGGTCTTGGGATCGGGTTGGGGTCATAGTTTGGGGTCCGGGATGGGATCGGATTGGGGTCATGGATTGGGGTCCGGGATGGGATCGGATTGGGGTCATGGCTTGGGGTCCGGGATGGGATCGGATTGGGGTCCGGATCAGACCGGAGCGTCCTGGGTTGGGAGCGAGTGGTGCTGGATTGGGGTCGGAATTGGACCGGGGGTTCCTGGATTGGGACCAGGATGGGACAGGGACAGGGACGGGGACAGCGACAGGGACAGGGATGAGCCCGGGGCGTCCTGGATTGGGACCGGGGATGGGCTCGGGATGATCCCGGGATGTCCTGCATCGGGACCGGGATGATCCCGCGGTGTCCTGGATCGGGACCGGGATGATCCCGGGGTGTCCTGGATCGGGACCGGGATGATCCCGGGGTCTCCCCGATGGTCCCGGGGTGCCCCGCTCGGTTCCCCGATGATCCCGGGGTGCCATTGATCGGTACCCCGATGGTCCCGGGGTGCCCCGCTCGGTACCCCGATGGTCCCGGGGTGCCCCGCTCCGCTCCCCGATGGTCCCGGGGTGCCCCGCTCGGTTCCCCGATGGTCCCGGGGTGCCCCGCTCGGTACCCCGATGGTCCCGGGGTGCCCCGCTCGGTACCCCGATGGTCCCGGGGTGCCCCGCTCCGCTCCCCGATGGTCCCGGGGTGCCCCTCTCCGCTCCCCGATGGTCCCGGGGTGCCATTGATCGGTTCCCCGATGGTCCCGGGGTGCCCCGCTCCGCTCCCCGATGGTCCCGGGGTGCCCCGCTCCGCTCCCCGATGGTCCCGGCGCTCCCGGGGGGCTGAGCCGTGTCCCCGTGTCCCCACAGAGAGACACGTGGGCCGTGGAGGAGGTGATCCGGATCCCGCCCAAGGACGTGTCGGGCTGGATCATGCCCAAGATGCCAGGTGCGCGTGCCCGCGGGGGGGCGCTCGCTGCGCGTGCCCGCGCCCTGCTGCGGCCGGGACAGCCTGGGGGACCCCAAAGTTAATGGGGACCCCAAAGGGTTAATGGGGACCGCAAGGGTTAATGGGGACCCCAAAGTTAATGGGGACCCCAAAGGGTTAATGGGGACCCCAAAGTTAATGAGGACCCCAAAGGGTTAATGGGGACCCCAAAGTTAATGGGGACCCCAAAGGGTTAATGGGGATCCCAAAGTTAATGGGGACCCCGCAGTCTAATGGGGACCCCAAAGCCTGACTGACCCTAAATCCTAACTGACCCCAGTCCTGGCTGACCCCAGATCCTGTCTGTTTCCAAATCCTGAGGAACCCCAAATTTGGCTTTGATACCAAACTCTGCCTGACCCCAAATCCTGCCAGACCCCAAATCCCGACCCCAAACCCCATAGCCTGCCAGACCCCAAACCCTGCTCTCCGCTGACCCCAAACCCTGCCAGACCCAAAACTCTGCCAAACCCCAAATCCTGCCTGACGCCAAATCCTGCCTGATCCCTAACCCTGCCAGACCCCAAACCCCGCCCCAAACCCCAAATGCCCGACCCCAAACCGCAAAACCCCGCCCCGAAACTCCAAACCCCCGACCCCAAACTCCCGGCCCCAAACCCCAACCCCCGACCCCAAACTCCCGGCCCCAAACCCCAATTCCCCGGCCCCAAAGGCCTGTCCCCGCTGAGCCGCTGTCCCCGCAGCCTTCATCGCCGACCTGGTGCTGAGCCCCGACGATCGCTACCTGTTCGTGAGCAATTGGCTGCACGGGGACATTCGGCAGTACGAGCTGGGCAGGAACTGCAAGCCGCGCCTGGTGGGGCAGGTGAGGGCACCGGGGGGCACCGGAGGGGGCGGGCACGGCGGGGACACGGCCCGCAGCGCTCGGTGCCACCCCCCGCGCGTGTCCCCTGGGTGCCCGCAGGTGTTCGTGGGGGGCAGCATCCTGCGGGGGGGCCCCGTGACGGTGTGCAGGGACGAGGAGCTCAAGTGCCAGCCCGAGCCGCTCGTGGTCAAGGTGAGCGCCGGGGGGGCCTGGGGGGCTCACCTGGGGTGGGGGAGATGGGAATGTGTTCACCTGGGGGCGGGGGGGCCTGGGGGGCTCACCTGGGGTGGGGGGAGATGGGAATGTGCTCACCTGGGGGCGGGGGACACCTGGGGGGCTCACCTGGGGGTAGGGGGAGATGGGAGTGTGCTCACCTGTCCGGGGGTAAGGGGAGATGGAACTGTGGGGTGAGTGTGTGCTCACCTGAGTGAGTGTGTGCGTGCTCACCTGAGCCTGATCCTGCTCTCACCTGATCTACTCTCACCTGCTCTCACCTGAGCTGCTCTCACCTGATTTACTCTCTCCTGCTCTCACCTGATCCTGCTCTCACCTGAGCCTGATCCTGCTCTCACCTGATCTACTCTCACCTGCTCTCACCTGATCTACTCTCACCTGATCTACTCTCTCCTGCTCTCACCTGAGCTGCTCTCACCTGAGCTGCCGCGCCGTGTTCCTGATCTCATCTGCTCCTGCTCTGCTCCTGCTCTGCTCCGACCTGCTCTGATTAGATCTTGCTCTGATGTACTCCTGTTCATTTACTCCTGCTCATTTAATTAACTCCTGCTGTAATTAGATCTCACTCCTGCTCTGATTTTATCTCACTCCTGCTCTGAATTACTCCTGCTCTGATTCACTCCTGCTCTGCTCTGCTCTGCTCCTGTCCGTGCCCTGCTGGGATCCATTCCCAGTGCTCCCAGTGCCCCCAGTGTGTGTCCCAGTGTCCCCAGTTCCCCCAGTCCCCCCAGTAGCGCCGTGTCCCTCCGCACTGTGTGTCCCAGTGCTCCCCGTCTTCCTCCCCAGTACCCTCAGTGCTCCCCATGTCCCTCCCCAGTGCCCCCAGTGTGTGTCCCAGGGCTCCCAGTTCCCCCAGTAGCGCCGTGTCCCTCCGCACTGTGTATCCCAGTGCCCCCAGTATTCCCAGTTCCCCCAGTATCCCATGTCCCCCAGTCCTCCCAGTCCCCCGGGTCCCCTCAGTCCCACCAGTGTCCCCAGTGCCCCCAGTCCCCCCAGTAGCGCCGTGTCCCTCCGCACTGTGTGCCCCAGTGCCCCCCAGTCCGCCCAGTGTGTATCCCAGTGCTCCCAGTTCCCCCAGTACGGCTGTCCCGCAGTGCCCCCAGTGCTCCCAGTTCCCCCAGTACAGCTGTCCCGCAGTGCCCCCAGTGCCCCCAGTGCTCCCAGTTCCCCCAGTACGGCTGTCCCGCAGTGCCCCCAGTGCCCCCAGTGCTGCCAGTTCCCCAGTACAGCTGTCCCGCAGTGCCCCCAGTGCCCCCAGTGCTGCAGTTCCCCCAGTACGGCTGTCCCGCAGTGCCCCCAGTGCCCCCAGTGCTCCCAGTTCCCCCAGTACGGCTGTCCCGCAGTGCCCCCAGTGCCCCCAGTGCTCCCAGTTGCCCCAGTACGGCTGTCCCGCAGTGCAAGCGCATTTTCGGCGGCCCGAGCCAGCTGCAGCTGAGCCTGGACGGGAAGCGTCTCTACGTGACCAACTCGTTCTACAGCGCCTGGGACCGCCAGTTCTACCCCAGCCTCGTCAGGTGCGGCCGCGACCCCCGAGGGACCCCCGAGGGACCCCCGAGGGACCCCCGAGAGGGCCGGGGGGGCGGGGGAGGGGAGGGAGGGGAGGGGAAGGGTGGGGGAAGGGCCGCGACCCCGTGGGAATTCAGGATCCAGAGCCGCCCCCAATATCCATTGGGAATTCAGGACCCCAAACCCCCAAAATCCCAATGGAATTCAGGATCCGGAGCCGCCCCCAATATCCATTGGGAATTCAGGACCCCAAACCCCCAAAATCCCAATGGAATTCGGGTGCCAGAGCCACCCCCATTATCCCAATGGAATTCAGGACCTGAAACCCCCATTATCCATTGGGAATTCAGGACCCCAAACCTCCTTGCTCCCACCCCCAGCCCCATTGGGAATTCAGGATCCAGAGCCACCCCCATTATCCCATGGGAGTTCAGGACCCAAACCCCCAATATCCCAATAGAATTCAGGACCCCAGCCCCCCCAAGATCCCAATGGAATTCAGGCCCCCCAACCCCCCCAATCCCCCATTATCCATGGGAATTCAAGATCCAAAGACGCCCGATCCCATCCTCTCCCCATTGGGAATTCAGGACCCCAGCCCTCCTTGCTCTCGCCCCCATCCCCCATTATCCCAATGGAATTCAGGATCCCAACCCCCCCAAAATCCCAATAGAACTCAAGCCCCAAACCCCCCCAATCCCCCATTATCCATTGGGAATTCAGGACCCCAAACTCCCCCAATCCCCCAATATTTAAATAGATTTCAGGCCCCCCAATCCCCCATTATCCATTGGGAATTCAGGCCCCCAATCCCCCAATATCTCATGGGAACTCAGGCCCCCAACCCCCCCGCCCCCTCCCCGTCCCCCACTGTCCCCGTGTCCCCCGGGCCGCTGGCGCTGTCCCCGTGTCCCCCGGGCCGCTGGCGCTGTCCCCATGGCCAAGGGCGCTGTCCCCCTCCGGGCAGGGAGGGCTCGGTGATGCTGCAGCTCGACGTGGACACGGAGAAGGGAGGCCTGGCGGTGAACAGGAACTTCCTGGTGGATTTCGGCAAGGAGCCGCACGGGCCGTGCCTGGCGCACGACATTCGCTTCCCGGGCGGCGATGCCAAATCCGAGCCCCTGCCCTGAGCGGCCCCGCTGGGCCTGGGGGCTGCGCCGCCCGGGGGGCGAGGGGGGCGGCCTGGGGGTGCCCGGGGGCGCTGCGGGGTTTGGGGGGTCCTGGGGGAGGGGTTTGGGGGGTCCTGGGTGATGGCTGGGGTCTCTGGGGATGGGTTGGGGTGTCCTGGGTGAGGATTTGGGGTGTCCTGGGTGAGGATTTGGGGAGTCCTGGGGGCTTTGGGGGGTCCTGGGGGAGGGGTTGGGGTCTCTGGGGATGGAGTTGGGGTCCCTGGGTGATGGGGTTGGGGTCCTTGGGAGATTCCAGGATTTGGGGTCCTCTGGGGAATTCCGGGATTTGGGATCTCCTAGGTGATTCCAAGGTTTGGGGTCCCCTTGGGTGATTTTGGGATTCCCATGGTCGTTCTGGGATTTGGGATCCTCTGGGTAATTCAAGGGTTTGGGATCCCCTGTGT